>SKCR01052321.1:0-21383 GCA_019454045.1 Zanthoxylum bungeanum | reverse complement strand
CTTTGAATCGGATATCCTGACCTAGTCATATTATCCGATGGTTGCAAACCTTATAGAGTACTAGTTCTGAATCCCTCGCGATCATCATCTCCATAGTCTGAAGTGATACTTCCATCTTGACATCACACCACACCCAGTACACTACGATTCCGATAAACCCAGAAGAGGTATACACAGAACTCGTTAACGCCCTGGACCACCAAACCTAAATTTTTACCGATTGTCGTAAGTACTAGCGATGCAAATCTCAGGTTAAGATCATATGCACCTACCCTGAAGCAGACTCCCATAGACACGCAGACATACTACCAATGGGACTCCGCGGGGTCTATCCAGAGCGAAGCTGTTTTCCGTACTATCGGTAAAACACAACCTCCTACCGCCTTGCATATCCAATACTTAAATATATGAGAACTATGCCGTTGTGCCCTCACAAACATGCACAAGTGCAGTACTAGTCTATTCCGCATTATCGATGTCCAATCTCGATAATACTACGACTAGGGATATTTAATGATTAAACCTTTATGGATTGATACTGTCTCATATCATCACAATCCGGAACTAATCATAGGGACTTTTACCATTTATATATCAAAGTAATAAATTACAAAACGGTAAAGGCAATTTCACTTCCTACATAGTTAATTTTGTACAATAATACAATATCATTTACAAAATAGTGACGCTATGGGTCATTACTGTCTAACATAAACATGAAGAGTTGTTAGACTATGAGGCAATGACCTTCGGAGAAACAGCTGCCAGCTCAGTTTAAAATGTCTGACATGGCCAAGTTTAATGGGAATGGAGACCCGGAGTCCATCTACAGCAATATGTCTCAGTCATGAGTTCAGTGGGCCTATCACAGCGCCAAGTCCAAAAGATGTTTGGGATGTCACTCGAGGGGGCACCTGTGGTTTGGTACCATAGCCTTGAGAAGATGGTTAAGGAAGATTGGAGGGAACTAGCTGATGCTTTTCTAAAGCAGTATGTTACAGACTTAGAGATTGACTTGTCACTCCGTGATTTGGAGAACACTAAGCAGAAGCCGGAAGAAAGCTTCAAGGAGTATGTAGACCGTTGAGAAGCCAGCTTCTGAAAATGCAGACTCGGCCCTCTGAGAAGGACCAGATTAAAATGATCATCAAGGGAACTAAGCCCTCGATCTATGGCAAGTTCAGGAGGATGACTTCAATGATTGCGGATTTCCGACAGTTGAGGGAGACAGTTATGGATATTGAAGAAGAGGAGGCCGAGAACAAGAAGTTTTATGGCCAGAATAGAAGGAATTTTGGGGGACATCCTGAAGCCAAGTCTTCCAGTGCTGAGGTCAGTGCCATCAGGAACAGACGTTTCTCCAACTTGGGTAGACCTCTATCAAAGGTGTTTGAGAAATTGAAGATGCAAGGACTTCTGAAACCCTTGGAACCTAAACCACTCCCCAGCTCTGTGCCGCACTACCTTGACTTGAACTTATTATGTTATTTTCACCAGCAAAAGGGTCACAAAACTGACAACTGCCCCCGCCTTAGGCATGGGATCCAAGACCTGATTGACACCCACAAAATACCTGACCCAGAAATAGAGCAACCCAGCACACACAAGAATCCTCTACCAAATTACCACTTCGTCCCACCACCATGATCAACTTTGGCTTGCCTGAAACCTTTGTCCTCCAAACCCTCAACCACCAAGCTTCTCACATGGGGATAAGGGATAATAACAACGAAGAACCAGAGGCTGAGGAAGAAGGCACTGCTGTTTCTCCAAGTTTATCCTGCATTTTTAATAAAGACATTGATTTTGTTTGCTTGTTCGAATCTTTTCTCAATAATAATAAAGAAGTTCATTTCGCTTACTTGCGTGAATCTACACTTCTCAACTTGCAACATGAGTGCATGTGACAAAAGCATTCAATCTTGGTACTATGATACTCAGAACGTAGGGAATCATCAGAAGAAGCAAGCAGAAAAGATAAATTGGCCATTCAGAAATTGGGAAATGAAGACAGTGAGACTGTTAGACTTCGAAAGGAAATGAGTTCACAGAACCAATTAGTGTAGAAAGATTGAAGCAGTACTTTGCCTAAGGAAGAGAAGACCGAGCTGTTACTAAGGGAATTGACCGAAGACCTAACCCAACGGGATAGGAAACTCATGCATACATGCATACACATAACACATTTTGCATCCTTTTTGTGTTTGTTTTGTTTTATATTAACAGGTTTCGAAGAAAGAAAGAGAGAAAGCAGCAAAGGCAAGCTAGTCAGAAATAGCAACAGTACAGTTTCAGGAACGAATCCAGGGAAAGAATCTCTTAGAATTTGGAATGAATCCAGGGAATGAATCTCTCAGAGTTTGGAAGGAATCCGGGGAATGAATCTCTCAGAATTTTGGAACGAATCTAGAGAATGAATCTCTCAAGAATTTGGAATGAATCCAAGGAATGAATATCTTAGAATTTGGAATGAATCCAGGGAATGAATCTATCAGAATTTGGAATGAATCCGGGGAATGAATCTCTCAGAATTTGGAACGAATCTCTCAGAATTTTGGAACGAATCCAAGGAATGAATCTCTCAGAATTTTGGAATGAATCCAGGAATGAATCCGGGAATGGATCCCAGGGTCGAGGCCCACATCAGTAAAATTTTAGAAGGGATCCGGGAATGAATCCCAGGGCCGAGGCCCACATAAGTAGAGTTTTGGAATGAATCCCAAGGCCGAGGCCCATATTGTCAGAATTTTGGAATGAATCCTAGGGTTGAGGCCCACACCATCAGAATTTAGGAATGAATCCAGGAAGGAATTTAGGAATGAATCCTAAGGCCGAGGCCCACATCATCATTTTTTTTTTGGAATGAATCCTAGCCCGCACCGTCAGAATTTTGGAATGAATCCAGGAATGAATCTTAGGGCGAGGCCCATGCCAGCTTGGGGGCGAGGCCCCACATCATTTCAGCTTGGGGGGGCGAAGCCCATATCAGCTTGATGGCGAGGCCCACATCGTCAGCAGTTTTGGGGACGCGTCCCTGGCTCGAGGTCCACTGCAGCATTAGCCAGCTCGAGGCAGCTAGCTAGCCATGTAAGTAAAAAATGCATTGCATAGACTTTGATAGGATTGTCACTGTCACACACTGCAAAAGTCCCATCGAAGTGGGGGCGACTGTAGTCATTGCATTTTTGCATGTGAAACCCGATGATGAGTCTCAGTTGGAGGCACTACCTTTTAAGTCACGGAAGTCGCGAGAAACGGATATCGGAAGGGGAAATTCAGGATGAGTATGGTATCAGAGTCGTTTCACATGTTCACTATTTTCGTTCGTGCTGCGTTCTTAAACGCGTTCGAACGTCAGGCAGATTGCGGGCGTTCGTGTCGCATTCGAATTGGCGTTCAAACGGTATCGGTATTTCTGGTTTTGCTGTTAGCCTCATGACCCGAGCCCATTTAGCCCACATGCACCCTAGCCTAGCCCAAGCCCACTTAAAACACACCCAAATTAAATCAAATATTAAGTTAAATATTAATTAGATAATGTAATTAAATAAAATAATTAATTAAGTCATATACCAAATTAAATAAAACAAATAAAATCTAAATAATCACCTACCAAAATAAATAAAATATTTACCAAACATAAAATAAGTATATGCCTAATATAAACTAATCAAATATAATCATTCCTAACTAAAAAATATAATTACTAATTAAAAATATTTGACTTCCTAATCAACACCAATCTAATCTTGTAACTTCCTAATTTATAATATTTTGTCCCCCTCAATCTTGTGTATGCCATTCTTGAGAAGCCTAAATTAGAAATCAAGATCCTATTCCTTGTGAGACAAGGTGAAGCCCTAGCCATTCTCTATATAAACAACCACCACCCAAAGCCTCTGCCCCTCTCTCTGGTTCACGTTTTTCACAAGCAAAAGAAGCCAAAATTCTGTCCACTCTCCATTCTCTCAAGTTCACACATACTACAAAATAACACACAAAAATTCTCTTCATTTCCTTCCCATAATCACCGAAAATCATACTTCCATTTAGCAACCTAAATCACCCCCAAAAGAAAATGCCCAAAACAGCAGCCATACACGCCCAAAACAGCAGGAAAACAACCTTAAAACAGTAGCCTGAAATCACCTTAAAACAACAGCAAAAATACCCCAAAACAGCCCCTAAATCACCTAAACCAGTAACAAAAAAAACTGTACTTTTAATCCTTAAAACAGTAACTAAAAAACTACACTTAAAGCCTTCAAAAAACACCCAAAACAGTCCATTAAAATACCAAAATAATGACCTGAACAGCAAGCAGAAATACAGAGGAAACAGTTGCAAAGTGGAGGCCAAACAACAGCAAAACGGAGGCCAAACAGCAAGCAAAACAGCAAAACAGTGAGCCAAGATGCTAAACCAGTGAACCGGAGAAGTAGAGTGTGATAAGCCCTTCCGACGGCCGTGAAACGCGAGTTCGAAAGTCGACATAAAAGGTTAGACCTGAGGGTATTTTTCACATTCATTTTCTGTCTTATTTGTATTATTTATTGAATATTGCTTGCATGATTGTTATGATGAAATGCATGTTGTGGCCCTTGAGTAGATAAATATGTATGGATTATGAGATATGGTATGTTGTGGCTTTGGAATAAAATGAAAGATATGTCAACTCTCGCGGTATATCAGATGGAAACCCGGACATAAATTTCATAGCCGATTCCGAATTGACGGTAGTATGATCTATACTCGGGATACAACTCCACGTACCGCTTGAGTAAATGACACTTTCTTTTGTCTTATATTACTTTGATTTATTTATTTTTCATCATTTGAATTCTGCATGTTACTTTTGTATGCGTGATTCAATCGAGCGCATGGGCTTAGTAAGTGCGATGAAAGGTCCCCTACTTGGAGGGGTTAAAATCCTTTACCACGATGCTTTGCCGCGCCGGTTGATGTGTGTTCGGTTGAATTCAAGATACGTTCAATCGGGCATACTAAGTTTGATATTATTTTTTTTAATTCTTTGTATGAATGATTCAATTGAGCCCATGGGCTTAGTAAGTGCGATGAAAGGTCCCCCATTTGGAGGGGTTAAAACCCTTTACCACGATGCTTTGCCGCGCCGATTGGTGTATACTCGATTGGATGCAAGATGAGTTCAATCGGATACGTGAGGTCCCGCATTGTGGGTTTGTTTGTCTATGAATGTGTTGCATGCATCAGGTCTGGTTCTTTTCGAACGCGTTCTTGAACGCCACACGAACGTGAACCTTCTGTTTACCGTTCGAATGCATTCTAAAACGCTAATCGAACGCACATGCATTTTCTTAGTTTCATCATGCATCAGGTCTGGTTCTGTTCGAACGCGTTCTCGAACGCCACACGAACGTGAACCTTCTGTTTATCGTTCGAACACGTTCTCAAACGCTACGCAAACGCGCACGTATTTTTTAGTGTTTCATGCATCAAGTCTGGCTCCGTTCGAATGCGTTCTCGAACGCTATACGAACGCGAACCTTCTGTTTACCGTTCGAACGCGTTCTCGAATGCTATGCGAACGCGCACCCACTGAACTGAGTAATTTTCATCAGATTTCATACATAATTAATCCTAGTAGCTATCCCTTCGTATGATGAATCTGATTGCTTCTCTGTGTTGCGCAAGATTGTGTAGGTATCATTCATCTGTATTCCTCATATGTATGAGTACAATGTGTTTAACGTATTACAATTCATATATCCATGTCGTGATAGCATTTGAGTATTATTTCTTGTGGTATATCGGATGGAAACCCAGACATAAATTCTGTAACCGATTCCGAATGGACGGTAATGCGGTCTGTACTTGGGATAAATTCCACGTACCACTTGGAAAAGTGCTCACATGTGTGTTTGTGTCCACATTAGTTATCTTCTTTTGCACCACGTCATAAAATGCTTACTTTAATGCCTAATTGCATCCTTAAGTGTCTTTTTGCATTATGTACTTAGTTGGCTCTTTTATTTGTGCATGGAAATGTAATGGCTATTTGTTTATGAAATGTCTATGAAATCACATGTTCGCTATTATTTGATTCGCCTTTATGTGTGCTTGTGTGGTTGGTGTGTGCTTGTGTTTCCACGAGTACAATATGCCAATGAAGTTGTATGTTCGTTGCTACTTTGATGTACTTTCAAGCACGCAATCTTAGATGTGAAATATATGCAAATTTAGGTGTAAGTTTTATTTTTGTGCATATGGATTTAGAAGAATGATACTCTTGGAAATAAGTGTTACTTAAGCTTGATTAAATTATTACACAAATCCTTTCATTACAAGTGACATAAGTAAGGGACCATTCCAAACCCAACGGTTTGAGGTCTACCCTTACGAGGAGTGAGTACGGCCTTAAATCTCATTTTCCCGGTTCACACCGGGTGGCGACTCCATCATTCTCCGGTTTAGTCCCCCGTGGCTACTCCGTACTCCCAACCGGGCCGCGAGCCCGGGACAACATGCGTCGTCCAGTTCCTATGTCCCACACTAAGGAACTGCGGTCTCATCAACGATCCAAGCATGTTCTTCGATGTTTCCATCTGATTCGTGAGATCATACATCTTGGCGATGTGAAGATCGAGAAGGTCACATCAGAGGAAAACATTGCAGATCCACTGACGAAAGCTATTCCTCAGCAAAAGTTTGAGCGACATGTACATAGTTTAGGTATTAGATGCTTGAGTGACTGGCTATAAGCCAAGTGAAAGATTGTTAGACAATTATGACCCATAGCGTCACTATTTGTAAAAGACATTGTGGTTTTTGTACAAATTAACTATGTGACAAAACTGATACTGATGTGGGCCTCGACCCTGGGACTCATCCCCAAAACAGATACTGATGTGGTCCTCGCCCCTGAGACTCATCCCAAATTGATTCTGACGTGGGCCTCGACCCTAGGACTCCTCCCCAAAACTGATACTGATGTGGGCCTCGCCACTGGGACTGATCCCCAAATTGATACTGACGTTGGCCTCGACCCATGCTCCATTCTCGATATGCCGTTCCCAGCATATTGAACCTCATCCCCGAGGCATTGCTGATGTGATGGTTCATTCCCAAACCGTGCTGTTTGAGAAAGGGTAGACTGGTCGCCCCCAGTCTCGGTTCCTCTTTCTGTTCTTTGCTGCTTTCATTAGGTCAAGGTAGATCTCCTGATGTGATGTTACATACCAACACACTATACTGCCTCTCACGAGATAATCTCGATAGCCAAACATATTTTCGTCCTCAAAGGATGCTTCATGTTGAAATCGGAGAACCTTCAAAGTACCTGATATACTAAAATCCGATAGTCTGAATGAGTGATCTGAACTAGACTCCCAATGTGTGTGTGCCAAGGTTCTTTCGTAGCTTAATCCTTAAGTAAGCCAACTCGATGATTTTGTCTCGGAGAATTAGATCAGTGGGTCTAACCAACCTATATGTCTTGATCATACTCTGTGATTACTTCCTCATACTCACATGATATGGTTTTCTTCTTCTTTTCTTTCGTCTCTTTCTTTTCTTTCTTTTCATTTTGAACTTTCTTTTTCTCTTTTTTTTTTCGACACACCTACCCTTTAAGGTAGCATTTCTCCTCATGGTGGTCCTAATACTCGCCCATGGGTAGCTTTACGCTTATCGGTTACAGGTGGTCTAATTTTTTTTTTCTTTTTTTTTTTTCAGAGACTTTTTTTTTGCTTTGTTTCCAACCATATCACATATCGTAACATAAGTAAACCATGATGGATACCTAAGCAAACGGTCATTCACCGATCAACCATCTCTTCCACTAGTTATCTCGCCGACTACTCAGGCTTCTACTGCTAAGATCTGTAATCAAGTGTTCGCGAGTCTAGCCGAGATCAACCACTCAGAATACCGGATGAGAGTGCATCTAGCACTTATCGTTTCTAAGGTTTCACCCTACAGCAAACAATGTCATCACCAGACATATGCCTAACCATCAAGGACTTTTCCCTCTTATTTTTTTGACTGGAATTCTTCATTTCAACAGCTGATAATGTGGGCCTCAACCTGGGATTCATTCCTGAAACTGCCACTGATGTGGGCCTCAACCCTGGGACTCATCCCCAAAACTGATACAGATATTGGCCTCAACCCTGGGATCTATTCTCGAAACTGATACTGATATGGGTCTCAACCCTGGGATCCATTCCCAAAACTGATACTAATATTTGCCTCAACCCTGGGATCCATTCCCGAAACTGATACTGATATGGGCCTCAACCCTGAGACTCATCCCCGAAACTAATATTCATATGTTGCTACTTCTGGTTGGCTTCCATTTGCCGCTTTCTTCTTTTCTTCTTTGAAACCTGTGAATACAAAACAAAACAAAACACAACAAAACAAAAGAATGCAAAAACGTTACGTGTATGCATGCATGCATGAATGGATTTCCTATTCCATTGGGTTAGGTCTTCCGCAAGTCCTCTTTGTGATTGCTCGGTCTTCTATTCCTCAGGCAAAATACTGCTTCAATCTGTCTACGTTGATCGGCTCGGTGAACACATTCCCTTCCAAATCTGTCTCACTGCCCCATTTCCCATTACTTTCTAGACTTTTAGGGTCCTTCCCAGTTGGGTCTGAACTTTCCTCTCGGGTCTGTCGTCGACGGCTTCGACTGCTTAAGCACCAGATCACCCTTTATGATCTTGGTAGGATGCACCTTCTTGTTGAATGCTCGAGCTAACCTCTTCTGGTATATCTGCATGTCATGTAAGGACTTTATCCTCTTCTCATATAGTAGTGCTAACTGTTCAAATCTCTATGAGGCCTATTCCTGTTCAGGTAACTCTGCTTCTGCTAATACCCGCTTAGACTGTATCTCGACTTCCAGCGATAATACTGCTTCCATTTCGTAGACCAAAGAGTAAGGCATGGCTCCCGTTGTTGTTCACACAGAAGTTCTATACCCCTACAGGGCGTATGGCAGCTTATCGGCCCAATCATTATAGTTCTTCGTCATTTTGGATAACATCTTGTAGGACACAGAAACTGGGTGACGCATGCTGTTCTAGGCTCGCGGCCTAGTTGGGAGTACGGAGTAGCCCACGGGGGACTAAATCGGAGAATAATGGAGTCGCCACCCGGTGTGACCCGTGAAAATGATTTAAGGCCGCGCTCACCACTCGCAAGGGAAGACCTCAAACCATTGGGTTCAGAATGGTCCCTTACTTATGTCATTTGTAATGAATGAATTTGTGCAATTTTAACCAAGTCTACTTGACATATATTTACAAAAGGTATCTAAATTCCTATAAGGCCTAAATCTAAGTTCGCATTCTTTAAAAGTAAATCTTCATAACGGCAAACACATGATATCACACATCAATCATGTTAAATAAATAACGACCTAAACATAACATAACTTAAATTCCTATTGCGAAAGGTAAATAACTAAGTCATACTTAAAGAAATAACGTACTAGGCCAAATCATATTTCAAAGATAAATAATTTTCTAAACTAAACTAATTCATGCAAAGTAAAATAGATAACATGCTAAACTATTCACTCATACTAAATAACATAAATAACATGCTTTCTAAATTACTAATTCATGTAAAGTAAAATAGATAACATGCTAAACTATTCACTAATTCATGCGAAGAAAAATAAATTACATGTCTTATAAGTCACCAATTCATGCGAGGAAATTAAATTACATATGCCCTCAGGTCTAACCTTTTGTGTCATCTCTCGGAAGTGCGTTATACGGCCGTCAGAATGGCTAAGTTTCCGTGACTCCTCTGGTTCGCTGTTTCGGCATTTTCCTTCGCTGTTTCGCTGTTTTACTCGCTTTTTTCTCTCTGTTTTGCTGCGGTTTCTGTTGTATTTTCTGGTCGCTATTTTTGGTAATTCAGGGGACTGTTTAAGCGTGTTTGGAGGGGTATGGTTCGGCTAAACTGGGCAGTGAGGGGGGCTGTGGCGTGTGTGCTGATTGAGTGAATATGGCTTACGTGATAATGGTGTGGGGTTGTGAGGCTAGTGATGCGCTGCTTGAGTGAATATGGCTTACGTGATAATGGTGTTAGGCGTGAGGTCTTGTGCTGTGGGCGTGAAGCTTTGAGGCAAGTGGCGTGTTAATGTTGAATGGAAGCAGACGTGAGGTGTTAAGTGGAAGCAGGCGTGAGGTGTTGAATGGAAGCAGACGTGAGGTGTGTGGCAAGGCAGGGACGTGTGGTAGAGTTATGGGTAAAAGGGCAATTAGCGTGAGGCTTATGAGGGGCTGTTAAGATGGGGCAACATGAGGTGTAAAGGCAGGGACGTGTGGCATTGAAGCTGGGGCTGTTGTGGTGCGCAAGGTAGTGGGCGTGGCTGTGAGCATGTATGCTGAGGGTGCTATATGGCATGGGTGATTGAAAGGCTTAGGGGCAGTCAACGTGTGAAGTGTATGGGTTTATGAGGGGCAAGTGGCTATATGAGTGATGAAGGGGCAGATGACGTGTGGCTATATGAGTGATAAATGGACTGGCTGCTTGTGGCGTGAGAGAGGGCTGCAGTAAGGGGGCAGTGGGCGTGAGATGCAAAGGGGAAATGAGGAGTTTTTGTGTTGTGTATGCTATCAAAGTGCTAGGGGTTTCAAGGGAGCTATGGGTGGTTTATATAGGCAAAAATGGGTGCATTAATTGGGTAGGCTAGGGGTAATAATTGGGTGGCTTGCTTTGTTGAAAATTGAAGGATGATTGGTGGTTTCTTTTGACTTGGAGGGGGGTGACATTAATTATGAGGTGGCTTTATCAATGGTGTGGGGTTAGTGAATTAAATGGCTTGGAAAATGAAGGGCAAGGTAAATTTGGTGTCAAATGTGTGGGGTATGCATGGTAGAAGTTATTTTGGTTGTTTGAATAGTTAGATGGAGGGGTAAATGTGTGTTAAGGGCGTGGGCCTTGGTGTGGTGGGCTTGGTTTGTGATTTGGTTGGTTTTGGTGGGCTTATGGGCGTGGGTTTAGGTGTTTGGGCTAAAGAAATGTTGCTCGCGGGGGTTTTAGGCCAATGATGATTTTGAAATGGAAGTCCGACGAACAAACCCGATGCTAAATGAGCGAATCAAATCCAACAAAACATCAATTCTCAATTCTTCCCTTCCGACGTCCATTTCTCTCGCGACCTCCAGGACATAAAAAGGTAGTGCCTCGGTACAAGGCTCATCATCGGGACTTACATGCAAAATGCAATGCCTACAGTCGCCCCCACTTTGATGGGATCTGTGCAGTGTGTGACGGTGACAGTCCTATCAAAGTTCGTACAATTCATTTTTACTTTCCTGGCTCGCCAGCTGCCACCTGACTTGCCTGTTACTTCGAACTGTGTTGGTGATGTAGTGGGACTCGACCCTGGGACGCATCCCGAAACTACGATTGAGCTGATTGTGATGGCGAGGTGTTTTCGACCTCTGGGCTTTGTTCTCGAACTGTACTGAACGTTGGTTTTATTCATTGACTCTCTTGACTGTGGGCTTTATTCCTCTGGGTCTTGTTCCCGAATTACGTTAAATCTGGGCTTTGTTCCCGAACTGTTGATTGTGAGCTTTATTCCCGAGCTGTACTGAATGTAGGTTTTGTTCCCGAGCTGTGGGTTTTGTTCCCTGGCTGTGTTGATTGTGGGCTTTGTTCCCAACTGTTGTAGAGAGTGGGCTTTATTCCTCTGGGCTTTGTTTCCGAGCTGTTTTGAGATAGGGCTTTATTCCCCTGGGCTTTGTTCCCGAGCTATTTTGAGATAGGCCTTTATTCCCCTGGGCTTTGTTCCCTAACTGTGTTAAGATAGGGCTTTGTTCCCGAACTATTTTTAGATGAGGCTTTATTCCCCTAGGCTTTGTTCCTGAGCTATTTTGAGATAAGGCTTTATTCCACTGGGCATTATTCCCGAGATGTTTTGAGATAAGGCTTTATTCCCCTAGGCTTTGTTCCATAACTATTTTGAGATGGGGCTTTATTCCCATGGGCTTTGTTCCCGAGATGTTTTGAGATAGGGCTTTATTCCCCTGGGCTTTGTTCCTTAGATGTTTTGACATAGGGCTTTATTCCCCTAGGCTTTGTTCCCGAACTTGCTGAATGTAGGCTTTATTCCCGAACTGTGTTGATTGTGGGCTTTGTTCCCGATCTATGTTGAGATTGGGCTTTATTCCCGAGCTGTGCTGAGAGTGGGCTTTATTCCCGAGCTGTGCTGAGAGTGGGCTTTATTCCCGAGCTGTGATTGTGTGTTGCTGTTTCTGGTTGGCTTACATTTGTCGCTTTCATTTTTTCTTTAAAACTTGTGACCAAAACAAGACACAAAAAGGATGCAAGTGTGTTACGTGTATGCATGCATGCATGGATGAATTTCCAATTCCGTCGGGTTAGATCTTCTGCCAGTTCCCCCGGTGTCCTTTGTATGTAACTGTCTTTGATCGCCCCCAGGGCCTGCTTACATTTTCATTCTGTCAATTCTCTCTGGTGACGAATGTCTCCGTCTACCCCCTGGTTTTATAATTTCTTTATGTCAATTCTTCCTAGGAGTGCGTTGGGACGTCGCCGGAAGGGTTAATGCTCCGTAATCTTTTCTGGTTCACTGGTTCGATATTTTCCCTCGCTGTTCCGCTGTTTTGTCTCGATTTCTTCACTGTTTTGGAATGACTTTGCTGCTGTTTTGGGATATTATTCTTTGAGAAATAATGGGCTGTTTTAGGGTGATTTATTCACTGTTTTGGGGTGATCCGGGACTGTTTTGGGGATGATTTTGCACTGTTTTAGACTCGGCTTTAGGGTAATTTCTGGGATTGTTTTGGGGGCTGGTTTACGTGGATTAGGGCTGCATTTTGAGGTTAATTTTGTGAGTGTTTCGGCTGTGAAGAAGGGACGTGTATGTACGTGTGTTTAAGGGACGAGTGTAAGAAGAGTGTGTGGCTTTATTTCTGTTCGGTGCTAAGGGGTTATTGTTTATTTTTGAAGGTTTGTGAGTGAAGGTTGAGAGTGACGTGTGGTTGGCTGAGTCGTGTGGAGACGTGTGGCTGGGTTTCACATATGCATGGGGCTTGTGCGTTTTGTGAAGGTGAGGGGCTGTTCTGTGTCTGGTGGCATGAAAGTGCGTTGTTGAGGAGTTGTGTGAGGTGAGAGAGGGAGAGCCGTGAGCTTGAAAGAAATTTTCTTTAGGGTTTCTTTTATTCTGGTTTGCCGAAAGTATGCTAGTTATTAAGGGCTAGTTTGTGGTTAGTGCATGCGGCTGAGAGAGATGAGGTGCCTAAGGGCTTTTGTTTATTTGTTTGCCGTGAGTGAGCTAGCCATCCTAAGGTTTGGTTTATGCCTCTTTTTATAGGACTGGGCTAGGGTTGTCATTATTTGGGTAGGAAAGAAATATTGTGTAATTATAGAGGATATCTTTTAATGTGTGTGATAAGGAAAAGATCTATTCAATTTAGGAAGGTAATTTAATTTAATTAGGAAGGTGATTTATGGGAATTGATTTGATTTTATTTAGTTTACGCATGTGATTTAATTAAATTAGGAAGGTGATTTAATTAGATTTATTTAATTTAGGAATGTGATTTATTGTGTTGGATATTTTTGGATGTGATTTAATGGGCTTGGAGGTTTTATGGGCGTGTGGTTGGTTGTTTTGGTGGGCTTGGTGTGGATTGCGGGGGTTTTGAGCCAATGATTAGTTCTAAAATAGAGGTTCAATGAGTAAACCCGAAGCTAAGAAATGAATTGAGTCCAACAAGGTATTGATTTCTGAATTTCCCTTCCGATGTCCCTTTCCCGTGACTTTCGCAACTTAAAAGGTAGTGCCTCCGTATGAGGCTCATCATCGGGACTTATATGCAAAAATGCAGTGCCTACACTAACTATCATAAGAACTCTAATTAAAATAAAGAAAGAAAAAGACTTACTTGAACCGAAGACTCCTCCAGTCCTCCCTCCAATCTACAAGATTTTCTCGAAATCATCAAGCTCTTCCACATTCCAAAGAGCCACCCAAGTGTGTGGCCTCCAAAGGTGCACACACCAAAGCCAAAACTCAACGGCAAGACTACGCCTTGAGTGCACATGTATTTTGCCCTTGGTGCTAGCCTAGGTAAATACCTCAAAACTTTTGACTTGAGATTCCTCTAGTCAATTAGACTTAAAGATCCTTAAAATCAGTGGTTTACTCTTAAACTTAAACTTTAGAGTTGCTCACTTATATAAACCCAAGATATGAAAGGTTTTGGTGTAAATATTGTAAAGAATTCTTTGGGTTTATATTGGTGCGCCAAAGATAACAAAAATAATTAAGAATCCGATGTGGGATAAATGCTAATTAAATCTTAGCCATTGGATCTTAATATAATGGTTTAATGAGATTATAAAACCCTAATAAGAGTTTGAGCCGAATTAGAATTCAAAAAATAAAATAAAATAAATTTACTAGTTATTAAGGGCTTTTTATTAAGGGCTAGTTTGTGGTTAGTGCATGCGGCTGAGAGAGATGAGGTGCGTGAGGGCTTTTCTTTATTTGTTTGCCGTGAGTGAGCCAGCCATCCTAAGGTTTGGTTTATGCCTCTTTTTATAGGACTGGGCTAGGGTTGTCATTATTTGCGGAGGAAAGAAATATTGTGTAATTATAGAGGATATCTTTTAATTAGTGTGTGATAAGGAAAAGATCTATTTAATTTAGGAAGGTAATTTAATTTAATTAGGAAGGTGATTTATGGGATTTGATTTGATTTGATTTAGTTTACGCATGTGATTTAATTAAATTAGGAAGGTGATTTAATTAGATTTATTTAATTTAGGAATGTGATTTATTGTGTTGGATATTTTTGTATGTGATTTAATGGGCTTGGAGGCTTTATGGGTGTGTGGTTGGTTGTTTTGGTGGGCTTGGTGTGGATTGCGGGGGTTTTGGGCCAAGGATTAGTTCTAAAATAGAGGTTCAATGAGTAAACCCGAAGCTAAGAAATGAATTGAGTCCAACAAGGTATTGATTTCTGAATTTCCCTTCCGATGTCCCTTTCCCGTGACTTTCGCAACTTAAAAGGTAGTGCCTCCATATGAGGCTCATCATCGGGACTTATATGCAAAAATGCAGTGCCTACACTAACTATCATAAGAACTCTAATTAAAATAAAGAAAGAAAAAGACTTACTTGAACCGAAGACTCCTCCAGTCCTCCCTCCAATCTACAAGCTTTTCTCGAACTCAGTAAGCCCTTCCACATTCCAAAGAGCCACCCAAGTGTGTGGCCTCCAAAGGTGCACACACCAAAGCCAAAACTCAACGGCAAGACTACGCCTTGAGTGCACATGTATTTTGCCCTTGGTGCTAGCCTAGGTAAATACCTCAAAACTTTTGACTTGAGATTCCTCTAGTCAATTAGACTTAAGGATCCTTAAAATCAGTGGTTTACTCTTAAACTTTAGAGTTGCTCACTTATATAAACCCAAGATATGAAAGGTTTTGGTGTAAATATTTGTAAAGAATTCTTTGGGTTTATATTGGTGCGCCAAAGATAACAAAAATAATTAAGAATCTGATGTGGGATAAATGCTAATTAAATCTTAGCCATTGGATCTTAATATAATGGTTTAATGAGTTTATAAAACCCTAATAAGAGTTTGAGCCGAATTAGAATTCAAAACAAATAAAATAAAATAAATTTACTAGTTATTAAGGGCTTTTTATTAAGGGCTAGTTTGTGGTTAGTGCATGCGGCTGAGAGAGATGAGGTGCGTAAGGGCTTTTGTTTATTTGTTTGCCGTGAGTGAGCCAGCCATCCTAAGGTTTGGTTTATGCCCCTTTTTATAGGACTGGGCTTGGGTTGTCATTATTTGGGGAGGAAAGAAATATTGTGTAATTATAGAGGATATCTTTTAATTAGTGTGTGATAAGGAAAAGATCTATTCAATTTAGGAAGGTAATTTAATTTAATTAGGAAGGTGATTTATGGGATTTGATTTGATTTGATTTAGTTTACGCATGTGATTTAATTAATTAGGAAGGTGATTTAATTAGATTTATTTAATTTAGGAATGTGATTTATTGTGTTGGATATTTTTGGATGTGATTTAATGGGCTTGGAGACTCTATGGGCGTGTGGTTGGTTGTTTTGGTGGGCTTGGTGTGGATTGCGGGGGTTTTGGGCCAAGGATTAGTTCTAAAATAGAGGTTCAATGAGTAAACCCGAAGCTAAGAAATGAATTGAGTCCAACAAGGTATTGATTTCTGAATTTCCCTTCCGATGTCCCTTTCCCGTGACTTTCGCAACTTAAAAGGTAGTGCCTCCGTATGAGGCTCATCATCGGGACTTATATGCAAAAATGCAGTGCCTACACTAACTATCATAAGAACTCTAATTAAAATAAAGAAAGAAAAAGACTTACTTGAACCGAAGACTCCTCCAGTCCTCCCTCCAATCTACAAGCTTTTCTCGAACTCAGTAAGCCCTTCCACATTCCAAAGAGCCACCCAAGTGTGTGGCCTCCAAAGGTGCACACACCAAAGCCAAAACTCAACGGCAAGACTACGCCTTGAGTGCACATGTATTTTGCCCTTGGTGCTAGCCTAGGTAAATACCTCAAAACTTTTGACTTGAGATTCCTCTAGTCAATTAGACTTAAGGATCCTTAAAATCAGTGGTTTACTCTTAAACTTTAGAGTTGCTCACTTATATAAATCCAAGATATGAAAGGTTTTGGTGTAAATATTTGTAAAGAATTCTTTGGGTTTATATTGGTGCGCCAAAGATAACAAAAATAATTAAGAATCTGATGTGGGATAAATGCTAATTAAATCTTAGCCATTGGATCTTAATATAATGGTTTAATGAGTTTATAAAACCCTAATAAGAGTTTGAGCCGAATTAGAATTCAAAACAAATAAAATAAAATAAATTTACTAGTTATTAAGGGCTTTTTATTAAGGGCTAGTTTGTGGTTAGTGCATGCGGCTGAGAGAGATGAGGTGCGTAAGGGCTTTTGTTATTTGTTTGCCGTGAGTGAGCCAGCCATCCTAAGGTTTGGTTTATGCCCCTTTTTATAGGACTGGGCTTGGGTTGTCATTATTTGGGGAGGAAAGAAATATTGTGTAATTATAGAGGATATCTTTTAATTAGTGTGTGATAAGGAAAAGATCTATTCATTTAGGAAGGTAATTTAATTTAATTAGGAAGGTGATTTATGGGATTTGATTTGATTTGATTTAGTTTACGCATGTGATTTAATTAAATTAGGAAGGTGATTTAATTAGATTTATTTAATTTAGGAATGTGATTTATTGTGTTGGATATTTTTGGATGTGATTTAATGGGCTTGGAGACTCTATGGGCGTGTGGTTGGTTGTTTTGGTGGGCTTGGTGTGGATTGCGGGGGTTTTGGGCCAAGGATTAGTTCTAAAATAGAGGTTCAATGAGTAAACCCGAAGCTAAGAAATGAATTGAGTCCAACAAGGTATTGATTTCTGAATTTCCCTTCCGATGTCCCTTTCCCGTGACTTTCGCAACTTAAAAGGTAGTGCCTCCGTATGAGGCTCATCATCGGGACTTATATGCAAAAATGCAGTGCCTACACTAACTATCATAAGAACTCTAATTAAAATAAAGAAAGAAAAAGACTTACTTGAACCGAAGACTCCTCCAGTCCTCCCTCCAATCTACAAGCTTTTCTCGAACTCAGCAAGCTCTTCCACATTCCAAAGAGCCACCCAAGTGTGTGGCCTCCAAAGGTGCACACACCAAAGCCAAAACTCAACGGCAAGACTACGCCTTGAGTGCACATGTATTTTGCCCTTGGTGCTAGCCTAGGTAAATACCTCAAAACTTTTGACTTGAGATTCTTCTAGTCAATTAGACTTAAGGATCCTTAAAATCAGTGGTTTACTCTTAAACTTTAGAGTTGCTCACTTATATAAACCCAATATATCAAAGGTTTTGGTGTAAATATTTGTAAAGAATTCTTTGGGTTTATATTGGTGCGCCAAAGATAACAAAAATAATTAAGAATCCGATGTGGGATAAATGCTAATTAAATCTTAGCCATTGGATCTTAATATAATGGTTTAATGAGATTATAAAACCCTAATAAGAGTTTGAGCCGAATTAGAATTCAAAACAAATAAAATAAAATAAATTTACTATTCATAATTTTTTTTCCATTTTTACAATTCCCAAAGTGCCATATCGTCATTCACCAATCCCTAAGCCACTTTGGAACCTCATAAATGATATGTTCAATAATTAAACACATTGAACCATTTATGAACAATTCCTATAACAATCATATATGTTGTTAAATTTGTATTGTGCACTGTTAACTATTGATTTCGACATTGTTGTGTGTGACCTTTTAGGTTCCTCTCAAGTTGGACATGAAATGAATCGTGATAATTTAATCGAACATAAATTATCCTCTGATCAGATGGTCATTCGATTTCAATGACCAAGGTTGACATCTAGCAACATGCCAAGGCCCCCAAATGAGAAGGAAAGATATATACCCATTTTGTATGCGATTTACATATGATACGGTCCATCGCCTCACTGTATCCCCCACCGTTTGACCTAGGGTATGGAAAGTGTCTACCCATATAGTCAAAGGTATGATGTTGATAGTGTCATTAATCATGCTAACCCAAGAATCTCACATGAGTTTTCCGCTGCGGCCACAGTCTCAAACATTGATCACACATATCAACCCGCGAACTGGAATACTACTCTTATAAGAAAATATTATCCGAGAGAGTGGCGATTCTCTGTTGTATCTTTACAAACTTCATGTGTTTCAACAAATGAAACAATCATACCCTTATGACCGGATCTTTTGAACCGGGGAAGGAGAATGTCAAAGTCATTTGATCCACACATAAGATTGTAAAGACCTCAAGTCTAAGGACTAGTCATGCAATCGATACATGAAAGTTCTCATAGACACATGGGATAAACTCTCCATGTGAAAACTTTTAGCGGTCATTTCGATGGACACGAGCAACTCATACATCCATGTGATACACCAAGCGGACGGATCTCCGCTAGTAG
This sequence comes from Zanthoxylum bungeanum, assembly GCA_019454045.1. Lineage (NCBI taxonomy): Eukaryota > Viridiplantae > Streptophyta > Magnoliopsida > Sapindales > Rutaceae > Zanthoxylum > Zanthoxylum bungeanum. The sequence continues at coordinate 2,344 of SKCR01052321.1, read as the reverse complement.
CCTATGAGATTGGCTAGCCCACTTAACGGCGGATCATATCATCATGCTTGTCTCTCCGCTTTGTGAACGCCCAGATTATTCACAATACTATGACTAGGAACATTTAAGAGTAATGATTCTCATAAGACGTGGAAGCCATCGTCTTATTACTCTAAGGGATTTATTACAGTGTTGATGATTCATATAAGCTATGTAAGACACATATAATAAAGATTTCCATTTTATTAATTAATGAAAATATTACAAATACATGTACATATAGCCCATCCACAAGTTGGGTATATGACATATCCCTAACAATCTCCCACTTGCACTATAGCCAACTAGTATGAATCTGGACACCATACTCTTGGGTGTGCCTATCATGCTTTTGTTGAGTCAGCCCTTTAGTCAGAGAATCTGCAAGATTATCTTCTGTGGGTATTTTCTCTATAATAATTTCTTTTCTCTCAACAATCTCCCTGATGAGATGAAATCTCCTGAGTACATGCTTGGATATCTGGTGGGACCTTGGTTCCTTTGATTGAGCAATGGCACCCATGTTGTCACAGTACATCGTGATGCCATTCTTTATCGCGGGAAGCACTTCCAGCTTTGTGATGAACTTCTTTATCCATACTACTTCTTTAGCTGCCTCAAATGCTATAATATACTCGGCTTCAGTGGTGGAGTCCGCTGTAGTTGACTGCTTTGAGCTTTTCCAACTAGCAGCTCCGCCATTCATAGTAAACAGATATCCTATTTGCGATCTACTGTCATCCCTATCGGTCTGAAAGCTCACACCACAGTAACCAATGACTTTCATCTAAGAATAATCTCCGTATGTCAAGAACACATCCTTAGTTCTTCTCAGATACTTGAGGATTATTTTGACACCTGCCTAGTGTTTCTCACCAGGATTTGCCTGATACCTGCTCGTTATGCTAGAAGCATAAGAGACATCAGGTCTTGTACATAGGATGGCGTACATGATCGATCCTATTACTGAAGCATAAGGGATCCAACTCATACGCTTTCTATCTGAAAGAGTATGTGGACATTGCTCCTTAGATAATTTGATTCCTTGACAAGTAGGTAAATTACCTCTTTTGGAATATTCCATTTTGAATCTTTTAAAAACTTTATCTATGTACGTAGATTGAGAAAGTCCTAACAACCTCTTAGATCTATTACGATAGATCTTAATGCCGAGGATGTAGGCTGCTTCTCCCAAATCTTTCATGGAGAAACTCTAAGATAACCATTGTTTGGTGGCATGCATCATGGGAATATCATTCCCGATAATTAATATGTCATCGACATATAATAGAAGAAATATAACAGCACTTCCACTACTTTTCCTATAAACACAAGGCTCGTCTACATTTTTGATGAAGTCAAATTCTTTGATTGTCTCATCAAATCACATATTCCAACTTTTGGAAGCTTGCTTGATCCCATAAATGGATCGTTTAAGCTTGCATACTCTTATTATGATCATCCTTAGATGCAAACCCCTCAGGTTGTGTCATATAGACTTCCTCTACGAGGTTCCCTTTAATGAAAGCTGTTTTGACATCCATCTGCCAAATCTCATAATCAAAGTGTGCAGTCAGTGCCAGTAAAATTTGAATTGGACTTTATCATTGCAACAGGCGAGAAGGTTGTTAGACAATTATGACCCATAGCGTCACTATTTGTACAGATCATGGTGTTGTTGTACAAATTAACTATGTGACAAAAGAGATCGCACTCTTATCATTTGTGATTAGATCACCTAGATATATAAATGATAGGAGGTCCCTATGATTTGTTCCTGGATTGAGAATGATATGAGACAACATCAGTCCACGAAGGATAAATCATTAAATATACCTAGTCAGAGTATTATCGAGATTAGACATCGATAAATACGTAAAAGACTAGTATTACATTTGTGCGCGTTGTGAGGGCACACCGACATAGTTTCTCATATATTTGGGTATAGGATACTCATGCAAGTGTAATAGGACGTTATGTTGTACCGATGGTACGGGAAACAGCTTCGCTCTGGATAGACCCCCTCGGAATTCCATTGGTAGTATGACTATGTGTCTATGGAAGTCCGAAATCAGGGGAGGTGTATTTGGTCTTAACTTGAGACTTGCACCGCTAACACTTGTGACAATCAATATACTTTGGTTGCGGTCGTCCAGGGCTTTAACAGGTTCTGTGTATGCCTCTTCTGGGTATATCGAGAATCGTAGTGTGTTGGGTGTGATGTCAAGATGAAAGTGTCACTCCAGTCATATGGAGATGATGATCGCGTAGGGATATATAACTGGTTCTCTAAAAAGGTTGCAACTATCGGGATAATATGACTTGG
>SKCR01052320.1:0-23244 GCA_019454045.1 Zanthoxylum bungeanum | reverse complement strand
CTCGCCATGTGGTCGGTTTTCATGAGGTCGGTCATGGTAGTCCTTTATGCTGAGAATGTTTCTGTCGACCTGACAGTGCCCGGCTGTCTGAACCCAAGTGGTCGGTTGCCGGTCATAAAGTGCTCGGTCCATATCAGCTGTGGTCGGTTTGGGACCGTAAGGTGCTTGCTCTTTTACTGCGAAGTGGTCGGGTTGAATTCAAAGATCTCATCCAAGTAGGGATTTACTCTTTTGTCCTCGCCGTGCTGCTTTAAACGTCATAGTGCCTAAAAACACCATCAACAACTGTTTTTTTTTTCCTTTGGCCTTTACCCTGCCAAGTTTTTGCTGCGAGTTTCATTTATGAAAATTTCTGTTCCGGATCCCTTCAAATGCAAATCAGTTGCTATGATGAATGCTAGAATTTAATAGAAAGTCTTGTCAAATTCTTAATGAAACATCGACAACCATGTCGATCTGAACGGTTACTTGAGCAACTTATTTTATAATTTTTTCCCTTATTTCTTCAAAAAAAGAGTTTAGTAATTAGTTCCATAAAAGTAACCATGCTAACTTTCTTTTGATGAGTATGTTGAGGACTTTGACAATATCATGTGTTGACGGCTGATTTTGGTCTCAGGGTAATATTGGAATATCACTCCCGAGGAAATCCTCCTCCAACTGTGAATTTGTTTGGTTATGGGGGACCAAAGGCAAATTTAGCGGAAAACAAGAAAATACGCCAATCAGACAAGGTGTTTTAACGTGGTTCGGCGGATTTTGAGATCCGACCTACGTCCACGGGCAAGAACAGGATGATGCTTTTTATTACTCAAATACACTTCTCGAGTCTCTTCCTTGCTTTTACAAATTAGAGCTCTATGATTCTAATCTCTCTTCTCTGTTTTTCTGGGTGTCAGGGATGTCTGCCCATAGTTCTTCTTCCGAAGGGCTTGTCAAGGCTTCAACCTCTCCTGCTGAAGAGCTCTCCTCGGGCTCAGGGGCACCTAGTGTAGAGGACCTCGACACTAGCCCTACGGTTTCTGAAATCGAAAATGACTCCTACCATCAAAGGGTTCCTCGGAAGGACCCAGAGCCTGGCGAACTTGGGTCGTCGGCTCTGGATATGAACCGTCCCTCCAAGATAACCGAGGATGATCTCGCCCTTCTTCGCCAGCGGTATAATATTCCGATAGACATCGCCCTTGAAGTTCCCGGCCCTATGGATCGTGCCAGCCAACCCGACGAAGGCTCGGTAGCACTCCTTCCTATCTTCTTTGAGTGTGGGCTACGGTTGCCAATCCAGCCTTATTTCGCTTGGATGTTGGCTGGGATGGAGATTGCCCCTTGTCAGCTGAGTCTGAATAGTTGGAGAATTTTGGCCGGGTTGTACACAGCTTGGCATCGGGCAGGGCTTGGGGAGCCCTCTTTTGAAGAGATGAAGAGGGTGTATCGCCTGAAGGCCAACCCAAAGGCTCATCATGGTTGGTATTATCTCTCTGCTTACAATAGCTCTATGAATATCGTCCAGAAGCTCCCTGATTCCAATAAGAACTTCAAGGATCTTTGGTTTTGGGCTACCGGGGATTGGGGGCGGTCCCTGTTTTCAGATGAAGGGGAGACCTTGGTGCCGGATATTTTCAGGGCTGGAGGTTAGGAGTCTAATGTTCCTTCACTCTTTCTCTGTTTCCTGTTCTTTAGTCTCTTCAAGGTTTTTAACTTCTCTGGTTCTTCCTAGCTTGTTGGCGAGATGCTCCCAAGGTTTCTCGTCAGGTTCGGAAGCGGGTGTCCTGGGCTCGGAATTATGCCGCCCATTGGAAGAATTTGGTCAATAATGCGTCCTTTGTTGAGTCAGGCCTTGTCCGGGCTGCTCCTTCAGAGGTCGTGGGTCGGATAGGTAGAGGTTTGCCGACTGTTTTAATGATCTTCCCTGTTTGTTTCATCACGTTTGATATCTTAGTTATGTGCTCGGTCCCTGATTTCCTTCTTTCTTTGTAGGCATGTCGAAGAGGCCTAAGTTTCTTGAGAAGTTGGCCGGTACCATGAAGAAAGCCGGTCGTGCTGATGTTGGATCTTCGCGGGCACAGTCTGACACTGCTGGGGCTGAGCGGGCGTCTCGAGGAGATGTCCAGCCTACTGCTCGGGGTCTTTCTTCTCCTGGTGCACAATCATCGGGGTCCGCTCATCTTACCAGTCCGCCAAAGCCTCTTAGGAAGAGGAGGCGTCCATTTGGGGCCGAGGAGACCGAGCTGGTTCAAGAGGAGGAGGAAGGGACCGCTCCGGTTAAGAGGAAGGAAGTCCGTAGGGCGAGGAAGTCCTCTGAAAGCTCCTCCAAAAAACGGAAGGGCCCTGTGGTCCTCGGGGTGGATGACTTGGGGGAAAACATCCGGGAGGCCACTTCCCATTTAGTGCCGGCCTTCAATGAATTGGCTGAGGTGATTCCTCCTGAGGAGGTCTCGAGGTATGAGGATGTGTCTCCTGAGGTGATTCCTATTTCGGTTGTTCCAGCTTCCGAGGCTTCTTGCGAAGAACGTCCTGAGGCTCCGGCCGCCGGTGAAGACTGCATTGAGATCCCTCCTCCCGCCCCTGAAGTAGAGGTCTGTCGTGCAGCCGAGGATGAAGCAGCTGTTCCTCCTCCTGATGCCGAGCCGCTTCTTCCGCCACCTGAACCATCAGAGGAAGAAATTCCTGCCCCTGTGCGGGCTGAATGAAAAGGGTAACCCTACTGGGGCCCTATGTACACTTCAACTTTTTGTGTAACAACACTATATTTTATATACAATGTATATTTATGTTGCTTATTTATTCCCTCCTTTGTTTTTGTTGTTGTCCGAACAATATGAGACCCTTCAGAGGTATTATGAACCGGAGGGGTCTAACCTGACCCCGAGCTGGGTAATGGTCCCTGATTTTGGGGGAATGTTTCCTCCCCAAATCGAAGGAGTTTGACTCGGTGGGACGTAACCCGACCCCGAGCTGAGTGAATGACTTGGTTCTGGGGGCATATTACCTCCCCAAACCGAAAAGGAGTTTGACTCGGTGGGACGTAACCCGAACCCGAGCTGAGTAAATCACTTGGTCCTGGGGGATGTTACGTCCCCAGTCCAAAGACAGGCTCCGGGGGAATGTTACGTCCCAGAGCTGAAAGAATCACTTGGCACTGGGGGAATGTTCTTCCCCAGTCCAAAGACATGCTCCGGGGGAATGTTACGTCCCCGAGCTGAAAGAATCACTTGGCACTGGGGGAATGTTACGTCCCCAGTCCAAAGACATGCTCCGGGGGAATGTTACGTCCCCGAGCTGAAAGAATCACTTGCCACTGGGGGAATGTTACTTCCCCAGTCCAAAGACATGCTCCGGGGGAATGTTACGTCCCCGAGCTGAAAGAATCACTTGGCACTGGGGGAATGTTACGTCCCCAGTCCAAAGACATGCTCCGGGGGAATGTTACGTCCCCGAGCTGAAAGAATCACTTGGCACTGGGGGAATGTTACGTCCCCAGTCCAAAGACATGCTCCGGGGGAATGTTACGTCCCCGAGCTGAAAGAATCACTTGGCACTGGGGGAATGTTACGTCCCCAGTCCAAAGACAGGCTCCGGGGGAATGTTTCGTCCCCGAGCTGAACGAATCACTTGGCACTGGGGGAATGTTACGTCACCAGTCCAAAGACAGACTCGGTGGGACATCGCCCGACCCCGAGCTGCAAGAATCACTTGGCACTGGGGGAATGTTACGTCCCCAGTCCAAAGACAGACTCGGTGGGACATCGCCCGACCCCGAGCTGCAAGAATCACTTGGCACTGGGGGAATGTTACGTCACCAGTCCAAAGACAGACTCGGTGGGACATCGCCCGACCCCGAGCTGCAAGAATCACTTGGCACTGGGGGAATGTTACGTCCCCAGTCCAAAGACAGACTCGGTGGGACATCGCCCGACCCCGAGCTGCAAGAATCACTTGGCACTGGGGGAATGTTACGTCCCCAGTCCAAAGACAGACTCGGTGGGACATCGCCCGACCCCGAGCTGCAAGAATCACTTGGCACTGGGGGAATGTTACGTCCCCAGTCCGAAGACAGATTCGGTGGTGGTTGTTTTTCGCTTTTTCAAAGGGTTTTGCCAGAAAATGAATTTTTATTCATGTTTGGGGGGCGTGCTGCCCTCTTTACAACAGTTGTTCCGGTTTGTTGTTTCTGCCCGGTTTTCTGCAAAAAAAAAAAGAAAATAGAGAAAGGAAAGTTGATTTTTACGGGAAGTACTTTCGTAACATCTCGGCGTTCCATGGTTTCTTCAACCTCGTGCCGTCCAGACGCCCCAGGATGTAGGCCCCTGGTCTTACTATCTCAATGATCTTGTAAGGTCCTTCCCACTTGGCACCTAACGAACCCTCTTCAGGTCGTCGGGTGTTTAGGGTCACTTTTCTTAGCACTAGATCACCTGGCAGGAAGGAGCGGGTCCGAACTCTCTTATTGTAGAATCGGGCCATTCTCTGTTGGTAGATGGCTGTTCTTACTGCTGACTGCTCTCTTCTTTCTTCGATCAGGTCGAGGTGATTTTTGATAAGTTCTTCGTTCCATTCGTTTTCAAAGTGGCGGACCCGGTGGGTTGATATTCCGATCTCTGCCGGGATGACGGCCTCACATCCGTATGATAGGGAGAAGGGTGTCTCTCCTGTTGAGTCCTTGAAGGTCGTTCGGTGTGCCCATAGTACCTCCGGTAGCTCCTCGACCCACAGGCTTTTGCTTGATCCGAGCCGAGCTTTCAGGTTTGACTTGATGATTTTATTGGTGGCTTCAACCTGTCCGTTCGACTTGGGGTGGGCTGGCGAGGCGAATTTTAAGGTTATCTGGAGGTCTTCACAAAGTTTTCTGAATCCCCTGCTATCGAATTGTTTTCCGTTGTCGGTGATGATTGCCTGGGGGATTCCGAACCGGCAAATTATATTTCTCTTTAGGAATTCCGTGGCTTTCTTTTCCGAGATGGTGGACAATGGTTCTGCTTCTACCCATTTGGTAAAGTAGTCTATGGCCACGATTGCATATTTCGCCTGACCTCGTCCTTTCGGTATTGGCCCTATAATGTCTAGCCCCCACTGCGCGAAGGGCCAGGGGCTGGATATGGTGGTCAGCTGTTCTGCCGGCTGATGGTGGAGGTTGGCATTCTTTTGGCATCCCTCGCATTTCCGTGCTATCTTTACGCCATCCTCGTGCATGGTTGGCCAGTAAAATCCCTGCCTCAAGGCTTTGAAGGCGATTGATCTTCCCCCGGCGTGGCTTCCGCAGATGCCTGCGTGAATCTCTCTGAGCACGTAGTCTGCTTCTTCTGGTGCTAAGCATCTTAGGAGGGGTACGGTGTATCCTCTCCGGTAGAGTACTCCCCCAATTAGGGAAAACTTGGTGCTCTTGAACTTCAGCTTCCTCGCTTCCTTTTTATCTTTTGGGGTTTCTCCTGTTTCCAGGTACCTCCTGATCGGTTGCATCCATGAATCTTTGTCTTCTTCTTCTAGCACGTCCACCTCTGTCTCCCTTATGCTTCTTTCTTGGAGGTATATAAGAGGGATTACCCTGGGGTTTTCTGTCTTCATTGAAGAGGCAAGCCTGGCCAGGGAATCTGCTTCGCAGTTGTCTTCTCGTCCGACCTGTTCGAAGAGTACGTTTCCCACTTTCTCCACCCACTTCTTTACTTCGGCCAAGTAAGCTACCATGGCTGGTTCTTTGGCTTGAAAATCTCCTTTCAGCTGCTGTATTGCTAGCTGAGAGTCACTCCTGATCACTACATTGCGGACTCCTACTACCGTACACAGCCTTAGTCCGGCCAGTATCGCCTCGTACTCCGCTTCATTGTTTGTAGTTTTGAAGGCGAATTTGAGGGCGAGCAGTATTTCTTCTCCCTTCTCACTTTTTAGTGCTACCCCTGCTCCGTATCCGTGCGAGCTTGCGGACCCGTCTACAGACATTTCCCACCTGTCTTCTTCTACGGCTAAGACCTGCGGTTCTGTGAGTTCTGCTATGAAGTCTGCTAAGGCTTGCCCTTTTATTGCTGTTCTTGGGAGGTAGGAGATGTCGTACTCGCTTATTTCTACTGACCACTTCATCAGTCTTCCTGAGGCCTCTGGTTTCTGCAAGATCTGTCTCAGGGGAAAATCCGTGTATACTTTGATCGGATGGGCTTGAAAGTAGGGTCGTAACTTCCGAGCTGTGGTGACCAGGGATAGGGCGATGAGTTCGTGTATGGGGTATCGAGTTTCTGCGTCCAGTAGGGCTTTACTGACGTAGTAAACTGGTTTCTGGACGTGGTCGGTCTCTTGTACCAGTGCCGAGCTTACCGCGTGCTTCGAGACGGCCAGGTATAGATACAGTGTCTCCCCTGGGAGGGGTTTAGCTAGGAGAGGGGGCTGTGCCAGGTATTGTTTTAGGTGCTGGAAGGCTTCTTCACACTCGGGTGTCCAGTCGACCCCTTTTTGAGCTTTCTTGATGACTTTGAAGAAATGATGGCACTTGTCGGTTGCTCGTGAAATGAACCGGTTGAGCGCGGCGATTCTTCCTGTAAGGCTTTGCACTTCCTTAACTGTCCGGGGAGACTTCAGGTCTAGCACGGCCTGTATCTTTTGCGGGTTTGCTTCAATGCCTCGTGAACTTACCATGTAGCCCAGAAACTTTCCCGAGGCTACCCCGAATGCACACTTCTCTGGATTGAGCTTTAGACCGTGCTTCCTCAGGAGTTCGAAAGTTTTCTTCAGGTCGGCTATATGGTCTCTTGGTTCCTCGGACATTGTTATCATGTCGTCGACATATACCAGCATGGTCGTGCCGATGAGCGGTTTGAAGACTTTGTTCACCAGTCTCTGGAAAGTTGCCCCTGCATTTTTCAATCCGAAAGGCATTACTTTATAGCAGTATAGCCCTTGGTCAGTAATAAAGGTGGTCTTCTCCTCATCCGCAGGGTGCATCCTGACTTGATTGTATCCTGAGAAGGCGTCCATGAAGCTTAGTAGCCATTGGCAGGCTGTTGTATCTACCAGTTGGTCTATATTTGGGAGGGGAAAGCTGTCTTTTGGACATGCTTTGTTGAGGTCGGTGAAATCTACGCACATTCTCCACTTTCCGTTAGACTTTTTCACCAGTACTACGTTGGACACCCACTCTGGGTATTTTACTTCCCGGATGAAACCGGCTTTCAGCAATTTTTCCACCTCGGTCGCTACTGCTCCGCACCGCTCCTGGTTGAATATTCTTCGCTTCTGTTTTACTGGTTTGTGTAATGGGTTTACTGCTAAGCGATGGCTTATGAATTTTGGGTCGATTCCGGGCATGTCATCGTGTCCCCATGCAAAAACGTCGGGGTACCCTTGCAGACATTCCAACAAGTTTTTTCTTAGGGCCTCGTCTAGACTTCCCCCTATTTTTATGCTTTTCTTTGGCCCGAATAGTTTTACTTCTTCTAATTCTTCGGCTGCTCCGAGCCGTGCAGCTCTGTCGGGCCGAGGAGCAAGGTCTTCCTTCGTATTCTCGTCGTCCTCGTCCCTTTGTCTTTTCTTGGTGCCTCTTTCCACGCAGAGGGTCTCTCGTGAGTAAGTGGCAAAACAGTTGCGGGCTACCTTCTGGCTCCCGCATATGATCCCGATCCCTTCCCGCGTGGGGAACTTCAATTTCAAGTAATAACAGGACATTGCAGCCTTGGTTCTCATCATGAAGGGGCGGCCGACAATGACTTGATAACTGCTCATGCAGTCTACTACAGTGAAGTTTATCATGATTGTTCGGGTTTTGGGGGTGGCTCCGATTGTCATAGCTAGTTGAATTCTTCCCAGCGGGACGACCGTTGATCCCCCGAAACCGTACAGGGGGGTGATGTCTTTGGTTAGAGCTGTGCATTCTACCCCCAGGCTTTCCAAAGTTTCTTTGGAAATTATGTCTACTGCGCTCCCGGGGTCCACCAGGATTCTGTCCACTTCTGTGCCGCCGATTGTTGCTTTGATTAGTAGTGCGTCGTCATGAGGGAAACTTACCCCCTGAGCGTCTTCATCGGTGAACATGATGGGTGTCGACCGACTTCCTTGTGGGTTTGGGATTTTTTCTGTTTTTAGCACCTCTGTCCCCCGTGCTCGGCTATAATTCTTCCTCGACCGGTTAGAGTCCCCGGCCAGCGTTGCCCCTCCTGCGATGACGTTCACCTCCCGATTCTTTGCCCTTTGTCTGGCGGCCATGATCTCGTGGTCTATGTAATTGTTCAGGTACCCGTTCCGGGCCAGGTCCTCCATTTGTTCCCGTAGGTCCTTGCATTCATCGGTTGTGTGTCCCTTTAGATTGTGGTGCAGGCAGTAGGATCTTTTGTTTTTTCTGTCTGGGGGGAACCTCCTAAGGTCGGGCTCTATTAAGAGGCCTTTCTCTCGTATCTCCATGATGATTTTCCCTGGCGGCTTGCTTAGGGGAATATATGCTTCCTCTCGGACCACATGGTTTACTTGAGTTGCGGGCCTTTTGCTTTGATCCTTTTGTGCCATTGGTTTGAACTCTCTGGGTCTTGGGTTGAACTTCCGGAATTCTCTCTCCGGTCGCCGATGGTCTTCTCTCCTGGTTACCCTTTCTCTGGCGGTTGTCCCTCTCCGGGATACTTTCTCCTCTCCTTCTAGTAGGACGTACTTCCTGGCCACCTCCAGTGCAGTAGCGTAGTCTGGTGTTTCGTGGATCCTCAGGTGGGTCCATAGTTTCCCGACCCTTAGGGCCCCTTTCAGACTTTCCAGGGCTTCCTGGGATTCGTAGCCTCCGACCTCGAGTACAGTGTCATGATACCTTTCAATGAAGCTTTTCAGTGTTTCGTCGTCTCCTTGTTTTATGAGCCTTAGTTCCCCTATTGTTTTTTTAGGGGTGCAGGCTCCTTTGAAATGCCGGATAAACGACTTCTTAAGTTGGGAGAAGCTCTGAATGCTCCTCGGGGCCAGACTTCTATACCATAGGATGGCAGGTCCCCCTAAAGTTAAGGGAAATACTTTGCATATGGCGTCGCCCATTACCCCCTGTACTTCCATTAGGAGGACAAAGTTTTCAATGTGGGATTTTGGGTCGGAGTGGCCTTTGTATGGTGCCATGGTCGGCATGTTAAATCGTTTTGGAAACTGCGCTGTTCTTATTTCTTCCGTAAGGGGAGACCCCTCTTCCTCGCCTCGGGTGTCTCCCGCCCCGATCTTGAGGCTTTCTCCCCACTTTGTCATCTCTTTTCTCAACCAAGATTTTATTTCACGGGTTTTGCCCCCGCGCCGCCTTCTGTGTTCTTCTGTTCGCCTGTCGCCCCGGGCGTGGCGTTCTTTAAACTCAGAGGGCTCCTGTACGTCTTCGTTATACTTTCTATCCTCCCTTCTGGAGTTGTAAAAACTGTCGGAGGAGGGGTCGGGTGATTGTTCCTCCTCTTCTTCTTCCCATGTGTCTTCTAATCTCCCTACCACCGCAGATCTTATCCCATAGGGGCCTCTCTTCCTGGGTCCCTCGTCTTTGCTTACATCTACTACTATTTTCCCTCTCTCCTTCTCTTTCCTCTTCTGTCCGGCCTCGGTTTCAGTTTCCTCGTTGTTTGCTCCTTCAATTCTTTCCAGTCGATCCATCATAGACCTCATGCCATCTTCCATTCTTTTCATCCAGTCTATTGCCGGGCCTCCTGGTTGGTGATTTCCGTCCTCCGCCATTTGTCTTCTCACGTGAACGGCTTTTTGTGATGTTCCCCACAGACGGCGCCAACTGTTGACGGCTGATTTTGGTCTCAGGGTAATATTGGAATATCACTCCCGAGGAAATCCTCCTCCAACTGTGAATTTGTTTGGTTATGGGGGACCAAAGGCAAATTTAGCGGAAAACAAGAAAATACGCCAATCAGACAAGGTGTTTTAACGTGGTTCGGCGGATTTTGGGATCCGACCTACGTCCACGGGCAAGAACAGGATGATGCTTTTTATTACTCAAATACACTTCTCGAGTCTCTTCCTTGCTTTTACAAATTAGAGCTCTATGATTCTAATCTCTCACTCTTGTGATGATTTTCAGATGCCTTTTACACATGCTCTATCCTTCTATTTATAATACTACAGAAATCAGATTCCTATTTGTATAAGAAATCCTATTTGAACCCAATCTTCTCTTCTTGTGAGGTTTCCTGATCCGGTATTGCCTTATTCTTCCGTTTTTCCTTCTGGATTCTGACTCTCCCTCCTTGCGAAAGTAGGATGTTTTCCTTATCTTTATCCATAAGAATGGGGTGTCGTTGTCTTGAACTCGGTCCGTTATCTGGTCGGTTTTTAATGAGGTCGGCCATGACAATCTTTTATGCTGAGGACGTTTCTGCCGACATCTATAGTGCTCGGTCATTTGAACCAAAGTGGCCGGTCTTCACATGAACTGGTCGGGTCGGCCTCATGATCTCAACCAGATAGCGAACTTACCCTTTTGTCCTTGTCGTGCTGTCTTAAATGCTGTAGCGCCTGAAAACACCATCAACATCATGTTTCTCTTATGGCAGTGTCTTTGACTTCACTAGGTTATGGTATTCTCCCACCTTTTTAAAGACTTTCCTGATACAGATTAAGAGAGTAACCATGTTTCAAACCTTGAATTTCATAACTTGGGTTTTGCAATTTGACAAAATCATTTTGCTGAACTGAAGAAGTTTATTTGGTTTAATGTAAATACAGAATGCCTGCCTGGATGGAGCAATTTGGTTATGTTTTTAATGGGCTGTATTATCCTATCCGGCTATCCTTTGTGTATATAATGTTTGTCAAATTGCATCTATTTTCTGTTGACATATTGTCGGCTTACAAATTTTCACCGTATTGAGGACTTATTGAATGCTTGCAGTTTGACACCGAGGATATGTTGGGTTCTCTAAGAACAACCTAGGATTTATTAAGCATAAAAGATGTGTGAATAAACAAAGTAAGATAGCGGAAAGTACTCACTTTGATCGGCTAAGGATGTATAGACAACAAAAATTTTGCCTCCATTGAAGTTGCTCCAAGCTTCTACTTTGATGTATGTTGAGCTTCCAAGCTTGTTCTTGAATTCCAAACTCATGGATAAGTTTCCTTAACACCTTTGAATGACTCGCCTAGCTTCACGCCATTGGAGAGAAAAAAAAGCCCTTGAATTCGGCCAAGAAGCCCTTGATCCGGTTACCCGGATTTCTTTTTCTTTTTAAATTTTTTAAATTTTTTTTAATTTTAATTGTATTATTTTATATTTATATTTATATTTGTATTATTTTATATTTATATCAGCAAACTAATATATATATATATATATATATATATTATATATTTATCTATTTCCTCTTTATCTTTATTTCTTTTATATTTGATTTAGATTATTTTGTGTTCAAAGAAGACATAAGTAAGAAAGGACCGATATGCCGGTTCCAATTTCGAAATATTTTTGTTTCCCCAGGTCCGGTCCGGAAGAGATTTTGTTACCCCGGGTAGACCCGGTCAGGATCCGGTTACCCGGATTTCTATTCTTTTTTTTTTTAATTTTTTTAAAAATTTTATTGTATTATTTTATATTTGTATTCGTATTTTGTCATTTTTATGAATTTATTTCAATTTTTTTAATTTTTATATATTCTATTATTTATATACACACACAGAGATACACACACATAAATATATACACACACACACATACTATTTTATATTTTTTATTATAATCTAATTTATTATATTTATTTTTTATTAATTTTTTCCGGACCAGCCACCCGGCCTGGACCCGCGTGATTCCTTGTCCGGTTCCGGAAGTGATTTTGTTACCTCGGGTCTGGTTTCGGACCCGGGTAATCCGGATCCGGTTACCCGGATTTCTTTTTCTTTTTAATTTTTTTTTTATTTTTTTAAATTTTAATTTTATTAATTTATATTTATATTTGTATTTGTATTATTTTATATTTATATCAGCAAACTACTTGGAAATTCGTATGCGAGGGCGCACTATATATTTTTAAATACATTTGCATAATATATATATACATACACACTTACACACAAAATTTTATATTTTTTTATTATAATATAATTTATTGTATTTATTTTATATTTTTTATTAATTTTTTTCCGGAGTCGGGTCCACCCGGTCAGAAATAGATTTTATTACCCCGATTCCGAAAGAGATTTTGTTACCTCGGGTCCGGTTTTGGACCAGGGTAGACCCGGTCCGGATCCAGTTACACGTATTTCTTTTTTCTTTTTTTTTTAAAAAAATTTTAATTGTATTATTTTATGTTTGTATTTGTATTTGTCAATTTTATTTGTTTTATTTCAATTCTTATATATATATATATATATATATATATATATATACACACACACACACATAATATTTTTTATTTTTTATTATAATATAATTTATTATATTTAATTTTTATTTCTTTTTTTCCGCACTCGGGTCCACCCGGTCCGGACCCGCGTGATTCCATGTCCGGACCCATAAAATCAGTAAAACATTTTATACTCATTGTGAGGAAATTTCAATTTTTATTTCACATCCAATGAAGAAAACAAATGATAACAATTTGAGCCGATAGACAGTTAACATAAAAACAATCTTAATATAATAATAAAATAATTTCTACAAATAGATGAATAACGAAGTGAGATTTTTTTGAATTTAAAAAAAATGTTTTTTTGACATTTAAATTTAATAAAATCAGATTATATAGCTTTGGGATGCTTGCAAGTATTAGTAGTTTGCTAACAGCGGCGGGGAGATTTCACTTGAGAGAGATATTTCTCGTATTTAATATTCTCAATTAGAAGTAGATAGAGGAAGGTAAAGTCTGGCCAGAGCTCGGTAATTTAAATAAGCTGGGCCCGGCCCGGAATCACCGGTTCCGGAAGGATTTTGCTACCGGGTAGAATCTCGGTCCGGATCCGGTTACCCGTATTTCTTTTAATTTTTTAATTTTTTAAATTTTAATTGTTTATTTTAAAATTTTATTTTTATATGTATTATTTTATATTTATATCAGCAAACTAGAAAAAAAATATATAGTTCTGCGCCTCGCATGGCATATCGTTAAATTAAAATAAAATATTAAAAAATGGGCCATCGCATCGCTGCTATATCGTTAAATTAAAAAAAAAAATTAAAAAAATATATAAAGTTGTGCGCCCTCGCATTGCAAATCGTATGCGAGGGCGCACAATATATTTTTAAAACATTTGCATAATATATAGATATACATACACACTTACACTCAAAATTTTATATTTTTTTTATATATATAATTTATTGTATTTATTTTATATTTTTTATAAATTTTTTTCCGGAGTCGGGTCCACCCGGTCAGAAATAGTTTTATTACCCCGATTCCGAAAGAGATTTTGTTACCTCGGTCCGGTTTTGGACCAGGGTAGACCCGGTCCGGATCCGTTACACGGATTTCTTTTTTCTTTTTTTTTTTAAAAAATTTTAATTGTATTATTTTATGTTGTATTTGTATTGTCAATTAATTGAAATAAAACAAATAAAATTGACAAATACAAATACAAACATAAAATAATACAATTAAAATTTTTAAAAAAAAAAAAGAAAAAAGAAATCCGTGTAACTGGATCCGGACCGGGTCTACCCTGGTCCAAAAACGGACCCGAGGTAACAAAATCTCTTTCGGATCGGGGTAAGAAAATCTATTTCTGACCGGGTGGACCCGACACCGGAAAAAAATTAATAAAAAATATAAAATAAATACAATAAATTATTTATAATAAAAAAATATAAAATTTTGTTGTTAAGTGTGTATGTATATATATATATTATGCAAATGTATTTAAAAATATAGTGTTCGCCCTCGCATACGAATTTGCAATGCGAGGGCGCACAAATTTAATATATTTTTTTAATATTTTTTTTTAATTTAACGATATAGCATGCGATGCGATGGCCCATTTTTTAATATTTTATTTTAATTTAACGATATGCCATGCGAGGGCGCAGAACAGAACTAATATATATTTTTTAGTTTGCTGATATAAATATAAAATAAACATATAAAAATAAAATTTTAAAATAATACAATTAATTTAAAAAATAAAAAAATTAAAAAGAAATACGGGTAACCGGATCCGGACCGAGGGTCGGGTAGCAAAATCTCTTCCGGAACCGGGTGATTCCGGGCCTGGGCCCGGGCTTAAATTTAAATTACCGAGCTCTGGCCAGACTTTACCTTCCTCTATCTACTTCTAATTGAGAGTATTAAATACATAGAAATATCTCTCTCAAGTGAAATCTCCCCGCCGCTGTAAGCAAACTACAATACTTGCAAGCATCCCAAAGCTAATAATCTGATTTTATTAAATTTAAATGTCAAAAAAACAGTTTTTTTTAAATTTCAAAAAATATCTCACTTCGTTATTCATCTATTTGTAGAAATTATTTTATTATTATATTAAAGTATTGTTTTATGTTAAATGTCTATCGGCTCAAATTGTTATCATTTGTTTTCTCATTGGATGTGAAATTAAAATTGAAATTTCATCACAATGAGTTATAAAATGTTTTACTGATTTTATGGGTCCGGACACGGAATCACGCGGGTCAGGACCGGGTGGACCCGAGTGCGGGGAAAAAAAAAAATAAAAATTAAATATAATAAATTATATTATAATAAAAAATAAAAAATATTATGTGTGTGTATATATATATATATATATATAAGAATTGAAATATAAAACAAATAATTGACAAATACAAATACAAACATAAAATAATACAATTAAATTTTTTTAAAAAATGAAAAAAGAAATCCGTGTAACTGGATCCGGACCGGGTCTACCCTGGTCCAAAACCGGACCCGAGGTAACAAAATCTCTTTCGGAATCGGGGTAAGAAAATCTATTTCTGACCGGGTGGACCCGACTCCGGAAAAAAATTAATAAAAAATATAAAATAAATACAATAAATTATATTATAATAAAAAAATATAAAATTTTGTGTGTAAGTGTGTATGTATATATATATTATGCAAATGTATTTAAAAATATAGTGTGCGCCCTCGCATACGAATTTGCAATGCGAGGGCGCACAACTTTAATATATTTTTTTAATTTTTTTTTTAATTTAACGATATAGCATGCGATGCGAGGGCCCATTTTTTAATATTTTATTTTAATTTAACGATATGCCATGCGAGGGCGCAGAACTAATATATATTTTTTAGTTTGCTGATATAAATATAAAATAATACATATAAAAATAAAATTTTAAAATAATACAATTAAAATTTAAAAAATTAAAAAATTAAAAAGAAATACGGGTAACCGGATCCGGACCGGGTCTACCCGGGTAGCAAAATCTCTTCCGGAACCGGGTGATTCCGGGCCTGGGCCCGGGCTTAAATTTAAATTACCGAGCTCTGGCCAGACTTTACCTTCCTCTATCTACTTTCTAATTGAGAGTATTAAATACATAGAAATATCTCTCTCAAGTGAAATCTCCCCGCCGCTGTTAAGCAAACTACTAATACTTGCAAGCATCCCAAAGCTATATAATCTGATTTTATTAAATTTAAATGTCAAAAAAAACATTTTTTTTAAATTTCAAAAAATATCTCACTTCGTTATTCATCTATTTGTAGAAATTATTTTATTATTATATTAAAGTATTGTTTTATGTTAAATGTCTATCGGCTCAAATTGTTATCATTTGTTTTCTTCATTGGATGTGAAAAAAATTGAAATTTCCTCACAATGAGTTATAAAATGTTTTACTGATTTTATGGGTCCGGACCCGGAATCACGCGGGTCCGCACCGGGTGGACCCGAGTGCGAAAAAAAGAAATAAAAATTAAATATAATAAATTATATTATAATAAAATAAAAAATATTATGTGTGTGTGTGTAATATATATATATATATAGATATATAAGATTGAAATAAAACAAATAAAATTGACAAATACAAATACAAACATAAAATAATACAATTAAAATTTAAAAAAGAAAAAAGAAAAGAGAAATCCGTGTAACTGGATCCGGACCGGGTCTACCCGGGGAGCAAAATCTCTTCCGGAACCGGGTGATTCCGGGCCTGGGCCCGGGCTTAAATTTAAATTACCGAGCTCTGGCCATACTTTACCTTCCTCTATCTACTTTCTAATTGAGAGTATTAAATACATAGAAATATCTCTCTCAAGTGAAATCTCCCCGCCGCTGTTAAGCAAACTACTAATACTTGCAAGCATCCCAAAGCTATATAATCTGATTTTATTAATTTAAATGTCAAAAAAACATTTTTTTTAAATTTCAAAAAATATCTCACTTCGTTATTCATCTATTTGTAGAAATTTTTTTATTATTATATTAAAGTATTGTTTTATGTTAAATGTCTATCGGCTCAAATTGTTATCATTTGTTTTCTTCATTGGATGTGAAATTAAAATTGAAATTTCCTCAAAATGAGTTATAAAATGTTTTACTGATTTTATGGGTCCGGACACGGAATCACGCGGGTCCGGACCGGGTGGACCCGAGTGCGGAAAAAAAGAAATAAAAATTAAATATAATAAATTATATTATAATAAAAAATAAAAAATATTATGTGTGTGTATATATATATATATATATAAGAATTGAAATAAAACAAATAAAATTGACAAATACAAATACAAACATATAATAATACAATTAAAATTTTAAAAAAAAAAAAGAAAAAAGAAATCCGTGTAACTGGATCCGGACCGGGTCTACCCGGGTAGCAAAATCTCTTCCGGAACCGGGTGATTCCGGGCCTGGGCCCGGGCTTAAATTTAAATTACCGAGCTCTGGCCATACTTTACCTTCCTCTATCTACTTTCTAATTGAGAGTATTAAATACATAGAAATATCTCTCTCAAGTGAAATCTCTCCTCCGCTGTTAAGCAAACTACTAATACTTGCAAGCATCCCAAAGTTATATAATCTGATTTTATTAAATTTAAATGTCAAAAAAACATTTTTTTAAATTTCAAAAAATATCTCACTTCGTTATTCATCTATTTGTAGAAATTATTTTATTATTATATTAAAGTATTGTTTTATGTTAAATGTCTATCGGCTCAAATTGTTATCATTTGTTTTCTTCATTGGATGTGAAATAAAAATTGAAATTTCCTCACAATGAGTTATAAAATGTTTTACTGATTTTATGGGTCCGGACCCGGAATCACGCGGGTCCGCACCGGGTGGACCCGAGTGCAGAAAAAAAGAAATAAAAATTAAATATAATAAATTATATTATAATAAAAAATAAAAAATATTATGTGTGTGTGTATATATATATATATATATATATATATATATATATATATATATATATATATATATATATAAGAATTGAAATAAAACAAATAAAATTGACAAATACAAATACAAACATAAAATAATACAATTAAAATTTTAAAAAAAGAAAAAAGAAAAGAGAAATCCGTGTAACTGGATCCGGACCGGGTCTACCCGGGTAGCAAAATCTCTTCCGGAACCGGGTGATTCCGGGCCTGGGCCCGGGCTTAAATTTAAATTACCGAGCTCTGGCCATACTTTACCTTCCTCTATCTACTTTCTAATTGAGAGTATTAAATACATAGAAATATCTCTCTCAAGTGAAATCTCCCCGCCGCTGTTAAGCAAACTACTAATACTTGCAAGCATCCCAAAGCTATATAATCTGATTTTATTAAATTTAAATGTCAAAAAAACATTTTTTTTAAATTTCAAAAAATATCTCACTTCGTTATTCATCTATTTGTAGAAATTTTTTTATTATTATATTAAAGTATTGTTTTATGTTAAATGTCTATCGGCTCAAATTGTTATCATTTGTTTTCTTCATTGGATGTGAAATTAAAATTGAAATTTCCTCACAATGAGTTATAAAATGTTTTACTGATTTTATGGGTCCGGACACGGAATCACGCGGGTCCGGACCGGGTGGACCCGAGTGCGGAAAAAAAGAAATAAAAATTAAATATAATAAATTATATTATAATAAAAAATAAAAAATATTATGTGTGTGTGTATATATATATATATATATATAAGAATTGAAATAAAACAAATAAAATTGACAAATACAAATACAAACATAAAATAATACAATTAAAATTTTTAAAAAAAAAAAAGAAAAAAGAAATCGTGTAACTGGATCCGGACCGGGTCTACCCGGTAGCAAAATCTCTTCCGGAACCGGGTGATTCCGGGCCTGGGCCCGGGCTTAAATTTAAATTACCGAGCTCTGGCCATACTTTACCTTCCTCTATCTACTTTCTAATTGAGAGTATTAAATACATAGAAATATCTCTCTCAAGTGAAATCTCTCCTCCGCTGTTAAGCAAACTACTAATACTTGCAAGCATCCCAAAGTTATATAATCTGATTTTATTAAATTTAAATGTCAAAAAAACATTTTTTTAAAATTTCAAAAAATATCTCACTTCGTTATTCATCTATTTGTAGAAATTATTTTATTATTATATTAAAGTATTGTTTTATGTTAAATGTCTATCGGCTCAAATTGTTATCATTTGTTTTCTTCATTGGATGTGAAATAAAAATTGAAATTTCCTCACAATGAGTTATAAAATGTTTTACTGATTTTATGGGTCCGGACCCGGAATCACGCGGGTCCGGACCGGGTGGACCCGAGTGCGGAAAAAAAGAAATAAAAATTAAATATAATAAATTATATTATAATAAAAAATAAAAAATATTATGTGTGTGTGTATATATATATATATATAAGAATTGAAATAAAACAAATAAAATTGACAAATACAAATACAAACATAAAATAATACAATTAAAATTTTTTAAAAAAAAAAAGAAAAAAGAAATCCGTGTAACTGGATCCGGACCGGGTCTACCCGGGTAGCAAAATCTCTTCCGGAACCGGGTGATTCCGGGCCTGGGCCCGGGCTTAAATTTAAATTACCGAGCTCTGGCCATACTTTACCTTCCTCTATCTACTTTCTAATTGAGAGTATTAAATACATAGAAATATCTCTCTCAAGTGAAATCTCCCCGACGCTGTTAAGCAAACTACTAATACTTGCAAGCATCCCAAAGCTATATAATCAGATTTTATTAAATTTAAATGTCAAAAAAACATTTTTTTTAAATTTCAAAAAATATCTCACTTCGTTATTCATATATTTGTAGAAATTTTTTTATTATTATATTAAAGTATTGTTTTATGTTAAATGTCTATCGGCTCAAATTGTTATCATTTGTTTTCTTCATTGGATGTGAAATTAAAATTGAAATTTCCTCACAATGAGTTATAAAATGTTTTACTGATTTTAAGGTTCCGGACACGGAATCACGCGGGTCCGGACCGGGTGGACCCGAGTGCGGAAAAAAATAAATAAAAAATAAATATAATAAATTATATTATAATAAAAAATAAAAAAATATTATGTGTGTGTGTGTGTATATATATATATATATAATATATATATATATAGAATTGAAATAAAACAAATAAAATTGACAAATACAAATACAAACATATAATAATACAATTAAAATTTTTAAAAAAAAAAAGAAAAAAGAAATCCGTGTAACTGGATCCGGACCGGGTCTACCCGGGTAGCAAAATCTCTTCCGGAACCGGGTGATTCCGGGCCTGGGCCCGGGCTTAATTTAAATTACCGAGCTCTGGCCATACTTACCTTCCTCTATCTACTTTCTAATTGAGAGTATTAAATACATAGAAATATCTCTCTCAAGTGAAATCTCCCCGACGCTGTTAAGCAAACTACTAATACTTGCAAGCATCCCAAAGCTATATAATCAGATTTTATTAATTTAAATGTCAAAAAAACATTTTTTTTAAATTTCAAAAAATATCTCACTTCGTTATTCATATATTTGTAGAAATTTTTTTATTATTATATTAAAGTATTGTTTTATGTTAAATGTCTATCGGCTCAAATTGTTATCATTTGTTTTCTTCATTGGATGTGAAATTAAAATTGAAATTTCCTCACAATGAGTTATAAAATGTTTTACTGATTTTAAGGTTCCGGACACGGAATCACGCGGGTCCGGACCGGGTGGACCCGAGTGCGGAAAAAAATAATAAAAAATAAATATAATAAATTATATTATAATAAAATAAAAAATATTATGTTGTGTGTTGTATATATATATATATATATAATATATATATATATATATTATATATATATATATATATATCTATATATAATATATATATATATACGAATTGAAATAAAATAAAATTGACAAATACAAATACCAACATAAAATAATACAATTAAAATTTTAAAAAAAGAAAAAAGAAAAAAGAAATCTGTGTAACTGGATCCGGACCGGGTCTACCCTGGTCCAAAACCGGACCCGAGGTAACAAAATCTCTTTCGGAATCGGGGTAATAAAATCTATTTCTGACCGGGTGGACCCGACTCCGGAAAAAAATTAATAAAAAATATAAAATAAATACAATAAATTATATTATAATAAAAAAATATAAAATTTTGTGTGTAAGTGTGTATGTATATATATATTATGCAAATGTATTTAAAAATATATAGTGCGCCCTCGCATACGAATTTGCAATGCGAGGGCGCACAACTTTAATATATTTTTTTAATATTTTTTTTTTAATTTAACGATATAGCATGCGATGCGAGGGCCCATTTTTTAATATTTTATTTTAATTTAACGATATGCCATGCGAGGGCGCAGAACTAATATATATTTTTTAGTTTGCTGATATAAATATAAAATAATACATATAAAAATAAAATTTTAAAATAATACAATTAAAATTTAAAAAATTAAAAAATTAAAAAGAAATACGGGTAACCGGATCCGGACCGGATCTACCCGGGTAGCAAAATCTCTTCCGGAACCGGGTGATTCCGGGCCTGGGCCCGAGCTTAAATTTAAATTACCGAGCTCTGGCCAGACTTTACCTTCCTCTATCTACTTTCTAATTGAGAGTATTAAATACATAGAAATATCTCTCTCAAGTGAAATCTCCCCGCCGCTGTTAAGCAAACTACTAATACTTGCAAGCATCCCAAAGCTATATAATCTGATTTTATTAAATTTAAATGTCAAAAAAACATTTTTTTTTAAATTTCAAAAAATATCTCACTTCGTTATTCATCTATTTGTAGAAATTATTTTATTATTATATTAAAGTATTGTTTTATGTTAAATGTCTATCGGCTCAAATTGTTATCATTTGTTTTCTTCATTGGATGTGAAATTAAAATTGAAATTTCCTCACAATGAGTTATAAAATGTTTTACTGATTTTATGGGTCCGGACACGGAATCACGCGGGTCCGGACCGGGTGGACCCGAGTGCGGAAAAAAAAGAAATAAAAATTAAATATAATAAATTATATTATAATAAAAAATAAAAAATATTATGTGTGTGTATATATATATATATATAAGAATTGAAATAAAACAAATAAAATTGACAAATACAAATACAAACATAAAATAATACAATTAAAATTTTTTTAAAAAAAAAAAAGAAAAAAGAAATCCGTGTAACTGGATCCGGACCGGGTCTACCCTGGTCCAAAACCGGACCCGAGGTAACAAAATCTCTTTCGGAATCGGGGTAATAAAATCTATTTCTGACCGGGTGGACCCGACTCCGGAAAAAAATTAATAAAAAATATAAAATAAATACAATAAATTATATTATAATAAAAAAATATAAAATTTTGTGTGTAAGTGTGTATGTATATATATATTATGCAAATGTATTTAAAAATATATAGTGCGCCCTCGCATACGAATTTGCAATGCGAGGGCGCACAACTTTAATATTTTTTTTAATATTTTTTTTAATTTAACGATATAGCATGCGATGCGAGGGCCCATTTTTTAATATTTTATTTTAATTTAACGATATGCCATGCGAGGGCGCAGAACTAATATATATTTTTTAGTTTGCTGAAATAAATATAAAATAATACATATAAAAATTAAATTTTAAAATAATACAATTAAAATTTAAAAAATTAAAAAATTAAAAAGAAATACGGGTAACCGGATCCGGACCGGGTGTACTCGGGTAGCAAAATCTCTTCCGGAACCGGGTGATTCCGGGCCTGGGCCCGGGCTTAAATTTAAATTACCGAGCTCTGGCCAGACTTTACCTTCCTCTATCTACTTTCTAATTGAGAGTATTAAATACATAGAAATATCTCTCTCAAGTGAAATCTCCCCGCCGCTGTTAAGCAAACTACTAATACTTGCAAGCATCCCAAAGCTATATAATCTGATTTTATTAAATTTAAATGTCAAAAAAACATTTTTTTTTAAATTTCAAAAAATATCTCACTTCGTTATTCATCTATTTGTAGAAATTATTTTATTATTATATTAAAGTATTGTTTTATGTTAAATGTCTATCGGCTCAAATTGTTATCATTTGTTTTCTTCATTGGATGTGAAATTAAAATTGAAATTTCCTCACAATGAGTTATAAAATGTTTTACTGATTTTATGGGTCCGGACACGGAATCACGCGGGTCCGGACCGGGTGGACCCGAGTGCGGAAAAAAATAAATAAAAATTAAATATAATAAATTATATTATAATAAAAAATAAAAAATATTATGTGTGTGTGTATATAAGAATTGAAATAAAACAAATAAAATTGACAAATACAAATACAAACATAAAATAATACAATTAAAATTTTTTTTAAAAAAAAAAGAAAAAAGAAATACGTGTAACTGGATCCGGACCGGGTCTACCCTGGTCCAAAACCGGACCCGAGGTAACAAAATCTCTTTCGGAATCGGGGTAATAAAATCTATTTCTGACCGGGTGGACCCGACTCCGGAAAAAAATTAATAAAAAATATAAAATAAATACAATAAATTATATTATAATAAAAAAATATAAAATTTTGTGTGTAAGTGTGTATGTATATATATATTATGCAAATGTATTTAAAAATATATAGTGCGCCCTCGCATACGAATTTGCAATGCGAGGGCGCACAGCTTTAATATATTTTTTTAATATTTTTTTTTTTAATTTAACGAATAGCATGTCGATGCGAGGGCCCATTTTTTAATATTTTATTTTAATTGAACGATATGGCCATGCGAGGGCGCAGAACTAATATATATTTTTTAGTTTGCTGATATAAATTAAAATAATACTATAAAAATAAAATTTTAAAATAATACATTAAAATTTAAAAAATTAAAACATTAAAAAGAAATCCGGGTAACCGATCCGGACCGGGTCTACCCGG
>SKCR01052319.1:0-21399 GCA_019454045.1 Zanthoxylum bungeanum | reverse complement strand
ATGACTTGTATCTTTGAGGAATATAGCTGTAGGATTGAAGCGGGGTTTACCGCTATGCCTATGATGTTCGGCGACCATGACACTGTTGGGCTCGCAGCCCGTTGAGAGTACGAATTAGCCCACAGGGGACTAAACCAGAGAATGAAGGAGTCGCCACCCAGTGTGAACTGGGAAAGGTTTAAGGTCGCACTCACCCCTCACATGGGAAGACCTCAAACCGTTGGGTTCGGAATGGTCCCTTATGCCAGTATAATGTACGGGTTCACATAATGGTATAGTAAAGTCTTATGTAGTTCATGTAAGGTAATTCAAATAAACACAAATTTGCACACCCATAAACATTAATAGAAATAATATGGCTCCACACAAAGATATAATTAAATCACTCATGCATAATATAAGATGACTGGTTAATGATATGAATTAATATGAACGACATAAAATATAAGAAGAGGAAAAGTATAATGCAATATAAATAATTAATCACACACGCATAATGCAAAATGAATAACTAAAGAAGTAAAAATACATAAAATATAAAGAAAGAGGTTGACGTATATATAAGTACTTCCCGAGTGGCACATGGAGTTGTATCCCAAGTACAAACCGCACTACCGTCCATTCGGATTCAGCTACGAAATTTACGTATGGGTTTCCATCCGATATACCGCAAGGGATAATAACACATATAATCGTCAATGCAATTTAAACGGACATAAAAAATAGACGCGAAATAATATAACAATGCATATACATATAATCATCAACATGAACAAACATAAACAAAATAAAATAATAAAAGTGAATAAATAGATAAAAATAAATAACGAAATGCGAAAGAGGAGATGTGGCCAGAGATTTGGCCATTCTTGATGTAGGGCTTCGCATACCCGGCTGGACGTATTTCACGTCCAGCCAGGCATGCAGCGTCTGGAACTAAAAAATAAATATGGTAAGGGTGCCCTCAGGTCTTACCTTTTAAGTTGCTTTCTCGGAAGTGCGTTAGGCCGTCTCCGGAAGGATCGAAGCTTGGTTTCAAGGTTTGGTTCGCTATTTCTGGATGTTGGTTTGCTGTTTTTGGTTGCTAGTTTGCTGTTTTTGGTTGCTGGTTTGCTGTTTCTACTTCACGCCGCTGGTTGCTTTGCTCACTATTTCTGCTTCACGTCGCTGGTCGTTTTGCTCACTGTTTCTACTTTATGCCGCTGGTTCTGTTATGGTTTCTTCACACTACTGTTCACGTCCAGGTCTTTGCGTCACGCTGCTGGTTCACTACTTCCACGCTGCTTTGTTTGTTTTTTTTTCTTTTCTGGTTTTTTGTTCTCTCTCGGTCCTCTCTTTCTTTTTCGGTGAATCTCATTTTCTCATTTTTTTTCGGTGATCCCCTCATTTCTCTCCTCCTTTTGTTTTTTTTGGTTTTTGTTTTGATTTGCCCCTCCATTTTTCTCGGTGATTCTCCAATTTCTTTTTTTTTTTCGGTCCCCACTTTGATGATGACTTGGTCCATTTTATAATGATTTGAAGGGATCTTTAAATAGGGAAATAGATCATGTTTATTTGGGAAATATATTATCAAATTATTTTGGGAATAAAATCTTATAAATTTTGTGATGAGGAGATCTCAAATCTTGTTAAATTGGTAAGGATGGGATCCCAAAATCTCATTAAATTGGAAAATATTGATGCTATCATAACTAAGGAGATTTTATCGTATTTGGGAAGATTATGAATGGGGTTTTTGGGCCGCGTGGATTGCATGGGTCGATTGCGTGGGCTGATTGCATAGGCTGCAGGGTGGGTCCGAAGTTAAGGTTTGAGACAAAGGCTGACTGAGCGAATTCGAGGCTGGCTAGTGAGTTCGAATCCGATGAGGTGCTAATTTTGGAGGTTTTCCTCTCTTCCAACATTCGTTTTTCACAACTTACATAACTTTTCAGGTAGTGCCTCCATACGAGACTCATCATCGGGCTCATGCAAAAAATATAATGTTTACAGTCGCCCTCACTTTGATGGGGTTTGTGCAGTGTGTGACAGTGACAACCTTATCAAAGTCATACATTCATTTTTTACTTACCTGATCGGTCTTTATTCTCAAGGCTCTTTTGCTCGTCCTCATTCCCGAGGTTCCTCTCCATTCTTGGAGTTCCTCGTCCTCATTCCCGAGGTTCCTCTCTATTCTTGGAGTTTCTCATTCTTATTCCTGAGGTTCTTCTCCATTCTTGGAGTTGCTCGTCCTTATTCCCGAGGTTGTTATCCATTCTCGGAGTTCCTCTCCATTCCCGGAGTTCTTCGTCCCCATTCCCGAGGTTGCTTTATTCCTCTCCATTCTCGGAGTTCCTCTCCATTCCCGGAGTTC
Source organism: Zanthoxylum bungeanum (assembly GCA_019454045.1). NCBI lineage: Eukaryota > Viridiplantae > Streptophyta > Magnoliopsida > Sapindales > Rutaceae > Zanthoxylum > Zanthoxylum bungeanum. Next base: position 19,046 of record SKCR01052319.1, on the reverse strand, counting down.
TTCGTCCACATTCCTGAGATTGCTTTATTCCTCTCAATTCTCGGAGTTCGTCTCCATTCTTGGAGTTTCTCGTCCTCATTCCTGAGGTTCCTCTCCATTCTCGGAGTTCGTCTCCATTCTTGGAGTTACTCGTCTTCATTCCTGAGGTTCCTCTCCATTCTTGGAGTTACTCGTCCTCATTCCCGAGGTTCCTCTCTATTCTTGGAGTTGCTTATCCTCATTCCTGAGGTTCCTCTCCATTCTAAAGTTGCTCGTCCTCGTTCCTGAGGTTCCTCTCTATTCTTAGAGTTGCTTGTCCTCATTCCTGAGGTTGCTCTATTCTTTTTTTTTTTACAAAGCCTGCGAACACAAAACAAATATTGTGTGTATGCGACATGTGTGCATGTATGCATGGATGCATTCCCTACTCTGATGGGGTTTCTTTGTCATATTGGCTTGATGTCATCCTTGGTTAGGCATTCCTTGTGCTAGAGGGTTTTCTTCACCCCTTTAGCAATCCTTTTGGCCTTTGGTGCCCTCTGCCTATAAAAAGCTTTGGGGGCCCCTTGGCCTGCTTACAGTTTCCTTCTGTCAATTCTCCTCCGGTGATTGCTCAGTTCTCCTTGGTCCCATGGCTCAAGATCCTGTTATGTCACTTATTCGCGGGGTGTAAGACTAGACATCCACAGACCTGGCTCAACTTTATGCTCTCCGCTACCTGTACCGGGTCAAGATGGATTACGCCTTTTTGAAAGCGGCCTCATCCTTTTGGGATACTGAAAACCATGTCTTCCGATTCCCAGATTTCGAAATATGCCATCTCCCTGAGGAGTTTGCTTCCATTCTCGGCTTGTATTTTTCTCCTACTACCCTTCCGGCGATGTTGCGTTTCCAATGTCAATACCCTCAGGAAGCCTCTGAAGCTTTCGTTTGCTGTCCTGAAGATGCGGAAAAGATACTGCCTTGTGCTTCGTCCATTGAGTTGCATGTCCTTTTACGTGTATCCTCCAGGATGGAGGTAGGGTCTCATCCCTTGAGGAGTGTAGTCTTATTTTGTATCTTGGCCCAATACCTCTTAGTGGGTTGTGATAGTACGAGAGGCGACTATCATTTATTGCACATCATCGAGGGAATCCGATGTGGTCATGATCTCTCCCCCGTTATCTTGGCCGAGACGCTTCATGGTTTAGACATGATAAAGCATCATCCTGTAAGCCGGTTTCTTGGGAGTCCTCTTATTTTGCAGGTTCGTTCTATCTTTTGCCCAAGCTGTCATTTCAGATTTTCAACTTAGCGGATTGCTCTATCTTGCCTGGATCGCCTTTTCAGGTTTTCAATTCAGCAAGCTAAAATAAATTTTTTTTTTTCAGATCTGGTTGCAAGAAAAGTTAAGACTTATTATTCCTCATCCGGCTCATGTCCTTATTTCTAATGGCCCTCGTCACCACCTTGCTCGAACCTTAATGAAGAAAAACCTTCCATATGTGGAATGGCACGAGTGGCTGCTGCGCCTTACTACTACAAACATCGCCTGGATGTGTCCTTGGTGGCGTCTTAGTCATGTCACCAAGGATTTCCTCGGGCACTGCGTACCCCTTCCCAGTCTATACTGCAACTCGTTCTATATTCCTGCCAGGGTTCCTCGACAATATGGATGTCTCCATCACCCTGTCCCTGGATAGCGCACTTTCTAAAGTGGACCCCTGTCTCGCCGCCTATTGGACCATTTCCAGACCAAATGGTCTCATCCCCGAATGTGTCCTGTCGCTGCCCTGGGGCCTCACAACGCTCATTTTCCTAGATCTTCTGACCTTGGTCCAGCATCTAAGAAACAAAAGACGTGATTTGTAATTACTTGACTCTAATCTTTCCCGGTTAGCTGGGATTTATGCAATCTATGAACATCTTAAACATTTGTTTCAATAAAGGCGTTTGCATTACTCCTTAGTACATATGTAGGAAATAATGAACTGCATTGCAAGGATACCTCTGTCGCTAATTGTTCCTCATGGATTTTACAATTAACCATTTTTCTTGCTCACTCATGCTCTATATTTTGCTTGGGCTGTCCTTTGCGGATTTTCAACCCAACGAGCCTTTTTTTTTTCTTTTTTAGCAAAGTATTATTTCAGTTTGTCCACGTTGATGGACTCGATGAACTCGTTCCGTTCCAAATCTGACAGTCTCACTACCCCATTCCCTATCACCCTTTTGACTAGGTATGGCCCTTCCCAATTGGGCCTGAACTTTCCCATTGGGTCCATTTTCAGTGGCTTCGACTATTTGAGCACTAGATCACATTCCCTGATCTTGGTGGAATGTACATTCTTGTTGAACGCCCGGGCCAACATTTTCTGGTATAGCTGTATGTGGTATAAGGCTTTTATCCTTTCTCATATAGTAGTGCTAGCTGTTCGAACCTCTGCGAGGCCCATTCATGCTCAGACAATCCTGCCTCTGCTAGTACCCGCATTGACTGTATCTCTATTTCCACTGGTAACACTGCCTCCATCCCGTAAACCAAAGCATATGGTGTGTCTCCCGTTGCCATTCTCACCGAAGTTCTATACCCCAACAGGGCATACGATAGTTTGTCAGCCCAATCTTTATAATATTCTGTCATCTTAGCTAATATTTTTTTTATGGTTTTGTTGGCCGCCTCCACTGCCCCATTAGCTTGTGGCTTGTAAGGTGATGATTTGTGATGCCATATCACGTACTTCTGCAACATCGTCTTTATTTCTCCCCGAAATTGAACTCCATTGTCCGTCACTATGTGATGCGGCATTCCGTATCGACATACTATATTACGGGCTATGAACTTGGCCACCTGCTTCACCGTAACATTACCGAACGACTCGACTTCCACCCACTTCGAAAAATAGTCTACCGCCACTACTATGAAGCGGTGTCCATTTGATGCATGTGGCCTGATTTCTCCAATCATGTCTATACCCATACTGAGAAAGGCCATGGTTTTGACAGTCCGTGCAATTCCGTAGGCGGCAGATGGTTCAAGTTGACGTGTGCCTGACAATCGTGGCAGTGCTTCACCAGCTTTGCGCAGTCAGCTTCCATGGTCGACCAGTAAAATCCTTGTCTCACTATCTTACGAGACAAATTCAATCCATTCATGTACGGTCTACATACTCCAATGTGCACCTCTTCCATCACCTTCTGAGCCTATTTGTTTCTTAAACATTTCAGCTGGACGCCATTGGCTTGTCTCTTGTACAGCTCTCCCCTCAAACTCACATATTGGGAAACTAATTTTTGAATAGATATTCTGTCTTTCTTGCCGGCTCATTCTAGGAATTCTCCACGTTCTAGATACTGCAGAATGTCATAGTACCACGGCTTCCCATCGTCGACTTCTATTTCCAAGATTCTCTCTATCTCATAATTGGGTCTGCTAGCTGTTGTCAGCACAAGAGGTCTCATTACCAGTTTTTCCGGGTTTTCCCAAGTTGCAGCTAGGGTGGCTAGTGCGTCCGCCATTTGGTTCTCTTCTCGTGGCAAGTGTTGGAATTTACAGTCGAGGATAGCCTGTGCCAACTTCCTGAGATGGAGTAGGTAGGGTCTCAACCGGTCTTCCTTCAATTCCCACTCCCCTCACATATGTTGAACTACCAACATCGAGTCTCCATAAACTTCTACGTCCATAGCTCATAGGGCTATTAGTGATTTCAGTCCAATGACACATTGATGAGTGGTAAATGTATCACTATTTCCCACTCATTTGACCTAATATTTTGTATAGTTTCTTGAGTTTTGTGAATATTTTGATGTGTTTTGTATTATTTTGTAGATAAATAAAGTTTCAGGACACTCTAGAAGTAATTTAGGGCCAAAACAGTGAAAAATGGACAAAATGGCAAAATCATAATTTAGGCGTCGCGACGTGCAAGCTGCGTCGTGACCGCTAACGTGCGCCGGACCTTGCTGACATGCACCGAATCATGCTAAAATAAACCGGGACACGTATCAAAATCTGAGAAGTCTGCTAACATGTGCCTTTGTTAACGTGCGCCTGCCACGTGTCAACATCAGAGAAGATCCGCTAACGTGCGTCGTGCCACGTGTCATAATCACATGCTGCCAAAAATCGCCATCGCCCCGTGTCGTATATGTGTCGTCCACGTGTCAGCCATGTGGCATCCACATCAGTCACATACCGAGTCATCTTGCCACGTGTCATCCACGTCATCATCATCCAATCATCTTGTGCCACGTGTCATCATCACATCATCTCCACATCAGTGCATTTATTGAGTAATCATTTAGCTTCCGGCGCCGCCTGCCACGTGTCGCAAGATCTGAACTCCACGCCGTAATTCACGGCGCATCGCGATGCGGCAATGGTAACGTGTTGCGATGCGCGAGGCCTACTGACGCCTATAAATTCAGGCCAAATTTTCCATTTCAGATTCTTACCTTCTTCTTTGTAATTCCTTAAGAATACTAAGAAGATTGTATCTTGTTTCTTTAATTTCAGTTCTATAATTAATTTTATTTACTTTTACGCACAATACTTACCTTTCTTTACTTTTTCAGTTTTTACTTTTCAGTAATGATGAGGTAACTCCCCGCTGCTGGGGTAAAAGGTAAAGCTTTTATTATTACTCTTTAGATTAATCTTTCTTAATTATAATATAATAACTATTTAAAACCTGACTTAATGAGGATACCGCTATATTGGTCGGTTGGTAATTATTTATAAATTGGTTTTAACCTGACTAAGCATGGATACCGTCTGGTTTGTCGGTTGGTAATTAATTATTAATTTGACTTAATCAGGTTACCGCCTATATGACTGGTTGATAATATCACAGAAGTTAATATATTATATTAAGGGAGATATCTAAAATAGTAGTAATAGAAGTGGATCCTTTAACCCCAGCATTTTCTTTCATTGTACTTTTACCTTTTTAATTTCCAACATTTACTTTTCAACACTTTAATTATGTCTTTTATTTTAAAGCTTTTAGTAGTTGTAAATATGTGTCGTAGCTAAGCCCGTTATCTGGGGTTGTGATGAAATCCAATATCACCGGTTTATGAGGGGTTATTTTATAGTTTGGGTAATATAAAGGTGTTGTGATATTTTGTATCGTACCGCAAGTGTACGGTGTCAAGTTTTAGTATAAATGAGTTTAGAGTGTCGAATCTACAGGGATTGCGTTAACTCACACTAAATACTATAATTGATAATCCTAACTTTATTTAGACAATAATTAACAAAGATTTAATTAAATAAATAAAATATCAAAATATTTAAAGTTATTTAGATAGGAGGAACTAATACGATAGAGATTCTGGATCCTGATTTCACCTAGCCGTCGCCTATGTATTTGTCATGCCAATTAATCTTTGTTCAGTTATATTGTTTATAAGTCAAGACTCCAAAAATATCCACTCCCTCTCTCGAGTGCCGAGTGAAAATATCATCAACTACAGACTTCGATATCTCTATAAAAATCTAGTAGTTAACAACTCATTACGCATTGCGATTCTATGTTGACGACTTCAAAGGAACTACATATTCTCTCGAACTCTATAAAATCCTAGGTCATATTCTCTAGATCCATTCAGAATCCCCTCTCTCGAGTGATAGATTTCAAACATATATCATCATATTTGTGGCCAGCAAACACAAAGCATTAAACTCAAAAGAATATAAATAAATCAATAAAACTTCATAACAAAATAGTAAACAATACAAGGTTCAAACATCAGTTACATCATTCTCCAGAATTAAGGAGTTTAATTCATGACACAAGATAAAAACAATAATAAACAAGTCATGAATCTAATGGAAATCATTAGAGATCTAAGAAAGAAATAAGATGATAAAACCCGAATTGAATCTCTTCCTCTTCGGATGTCACCGCCTTTGTCTCATCTTTCGTTCTTCAATCCTCTTCCTTGGATCTCTAAAAATATATATTTCGTGTTTTGTGCTGTGTATTAGCCTCCACGCTGAGTCTTGGACAAAGTCATGTATTTATATTAGAGCTTTAGAGTCAATGGGCATGTGAAAACCCTAAAAATAATGTATCTGGGTGCGTGAGGGGCGCTGGTTAATTGGCAGCTTAGCACCCAGTTCTCTGGAATTTGTATGGGCGCAGTTATTCTGAGGGCGCCACGGCGCTAAGTCTTGGGCGCCGCGGTGCTACTGGCTAACGAAGCCTTTAGTACTGACCCGTAGTACGTACTATTTCGAAGTCCTCATAGTTGAACTAGTATGTGTTTGTTTTCTCGGGTTTGCTCGCATTTATTTTCCTTACTTGATCGAACAACCCCAAATTCATTTATTTCAACTACATCAAACGATCTTTCCAATTGAATAGATCTTTTCGAGAAGATGTAAATTGATATATTGTGGGTCTTATAACTCTTTCTAGATAAAAAAATTATAGTATTTTTAAGTTCAGTGCGCAGCTGATGCTGGTTTTTGCCTGTTCTTGAGTCTGATGCTCCCAATAGGTCCTGAAACACGCGTAACTGATCAATTCTTCATGTTCTAATGCTTCCTACAAATAAGACATAAAATAAACTATAAATGACATTAAATGACTCGAAACATAATAAAATAATAGGCTAAGGATATCGGAATAAGTGGGTATAAACCACACTTATCAAACACCCCCAAACTTAAGATTTTGCTAGTCCCGAGCAAAAGACAAAATACAAACTAAATATAAATAAAAAAATAAAAAAAACTAAATTAACTAATCCACTTTCGTAGGGATCACGATTGAATTTAGCATATGCAACAAGCCTTTAAACCCATAGGCGGCCCTAGTGGACGAGTTATAGTCTCGGGGGGGCTTACAACGACGACACCCACAAACGTCATTCGCACACAATCATGCAAAAATATAAAAATAACAAAAGCATAGTCCCAATAATTGCAAATAAAATTATCCTCAGAGAAAGCTTATAAATGAATTTAGAGAACCTTCAAAGCACGCAATGTGACTCAATCCAAGTTCTTGAATAAATTATCTAAGCTAGACTCACAGTGTGTGTGTGTAAAGGTTCATTTACAGCCTGATTCCTAAGTAAGCCAACTTAATGATTTTGTTTAAAAATTGAGATCGATGGGTCAAACCAACCTAGATATCTCAATTATGTTCTGTAACTGCTTTATTTTGTGCTCAATATGGTATGCTTTTTTTTCCTTTTCTTTTCTTGTCTCTTTTTACTTCTTTTTGAACTTTTTTTTTTCAACTCACCTACCCTTTAAGGTAGCATTTCTCCTCATGGTGGTCCTAATACTCGCCCATTAGTACCTTCACGCTTATCGGTTATAGGTGGTTTATTTTCTTTCTTAAAACTTTTTTGCTTTTATTTCTATCCATACCATACATCATAACACTAGCAAATCAAGATAGACATTTAAGCAAACGGTCATTCATCGACATGCAATTTCTTCAACTAGTCACCTTGTCAACTACTTAAGTTTTCACTGCTAAAAACCTATAATTGAGTGCTTACGAGTCTAACATAGATCAACTACTCAAGGCACCAGATAAAAGTAAATGGGCACTTATCGTTTCTAAATTTTCACTCATAAACAAACAAAATTCATCATAGGATTTATATTTTACTATCTAGGACTAAAAACAAATATTTTTTTTAACTTAAACAAATAAATAACAAGTAAACAACATGCAAACACCCCCAAACTTAAAACTTGCATTGTCCTCAATGTAAGATAAATATAAAGAAACCAGATTAAAGAACAACACTACCGTGCATGAAGTTGATCAGGCTCCTGCTGGTTAGAATTTGGTTCCGCGGGCATTGTGTGTCTCGTGCTACCTGCATAAATAGCATACAAAACGAATAAATAAACAAATAACACACAATAAAATAAAAATTAAAAATAAAGGAATAATAATAAAACAAATGAAAGGGTTACCTCCCCGCTAGCGCTAAGTTTAACATCTTCAGCCAGACGCAACCACCCAAAATGGTTATGGTGGCTTAAACGTAGTGAACCGGGTAATGTCATCTGCTTTCTTATTTGGTATCCACCGGTTCTTATGACATGAAAAAGAAAGCTTGGCAGGCTATGGTAATTTATCCATAGATGGTTCCCCAGGATATGTAGAATGTCCCCCAGTTGGGAATTCTGGATTGCACATTCGGAAAAATTGGCTCGGCCTCTTTTTTACCCTTCCAGGGATCATCTCCAAGTGAGCACTGGCCTTTCTTTTTCTCTTTTTACAGCGTTTTGGGAGTGGTTTCAGGTCTAGCTGTGGATAATCTTCCTTTATGCATGGTTGCACTATGTTCGTAGGTTGCTGCAATACTGATTCACCCTGCATGTTTACAACTCCATTCTCTACTATATCTACCCTGTGACATTTTGCACCATCTTGAGGACTCGGCATGGCTCTGAAAACACTGAAGGTGACTTCTTTATCTTGAAATTTCATTCTCAATTCACCTTTGTTCTCTTCTTCTATTACTGTATCCTCATGAAATACTGTTTCTTTTTCTTTACTGCCTGAGTCCTGAGAGTTGTCTTTAATCTCTTTTCCGCTCCTACATGTTATAATTTGACATTGCTCTTTGGGATTGAATTCAATATTCCTTGGAAACACCCATGTCTGTTGATTGGCCATGGAAGAAACAAGCAGCCCAATTTACGCTTCTAAAGATTTTAATGTTGCCCTCATATTGCCCATATGTGTTTCAATGTTATCCAGCCTTGACTCATTCTTCTCAAACCTATCTGAAGCTATAGATACAAATGTGCTCATTAGGTCTTCTAAAGAAATTTTTTGCTCATCTCTTGGATAGTTGAAGCCATGAGGAGTTTGCAAGATGTTCTCCATATTAGCATATGAAAAATTCTGATGATAATAATTAGACATATGACTGCCTCTATAGTTGTTGAAATTTCGATTGTTCATATACGATACTTGTTCAAATCCTGCTCCTCTGTTGGGTAAAAGCATTCCATTAGCATAAATAGCTCCAATAAACGGTTGGCTCATTTGATTTGTCAATACTTCTAGATGAGTCGTGAGGTACGATACTTGAGCTATCAGTGCACCAATAGGATCTGCCATTGCTTCTTTTCCAACTCTCCTCGTACGAAAGAAAGAAGAAAAAAAAATACATATATATATATAACAATAAAAAATATATATATATAAAATAAAATAATAAAAAAATAAAAAGAAAAATATAACTTAAGACAAAAATAAAGAAAATAAAATAAAAAAATAAAAAAATAAAAAAATCTAAATTAAAGCTAAGATTACTTGGTAATAGTATTAATGTGAATTAAACAAACAATCCCCAGCAACGGCCCCAAAAAACTGGTTGTGATATTTTATATCGTACCACAAGTGTACGGTGTCAAGTTTTACTATAAATATGAGTTAAGAGTGTCGAACCCACAGAGATTGTGTTAACTCGCACTAAATACTACAATTGATAATGCTAACTTTATTTAGACGATAATTAATAAAGATTTAATTAATTAAATAAATATAAAAATAATAAAATAGGAGGAACTAATACGATAGAGATTTTGGATCCAGATTTCACCTAGCTGTCACCCATATATTTGTCATGCCAATTAATCCTTGTTTAGTTATATTGTTTATAAGTCAAGACTCCAAAAATATACACTCCCTCTCTCGAGTGCCGAGTGAAAATATCATCAACTACAGACTTCGATATCTCTATAAAAATCTAGTAGTTAACAACTCATTACGCTTTGAGATTCTATGTTAACGACTTCAAAGGAACTACATATTCTCTCGAACTCTATAAAATCTTAGGTCATATTCTCGAGATCCATTCAAATCCCCTCTCTCGAGTGATAGATTTCAAACATATATCATAATATTTGTGGCCAGCAAACATAAAGCATTAAACTCAAAAGAATATAAATAAATCAATAAAACTTCATAACAAAATTAGCAAACAATACATGGTTCAAACATCAGTTACATCATTCTCCAGAATTAAGGAGTTTAGTTCATGACAAAAGATAAAAACAATAATAAATAAGTCATGAATCTAATGGAAATCATTAGAGTTCTAAGAAAGAAATAAGATGATAAAACCCGAATTGAATCTCTTCCTCTTCGGATGTCACCGCCTTTGTCTCCTCTTGTAGCTCTTCAGTCCTCTTCCTTGGATCTCTAAAAATATGTATTTCGTGTTTTGTGCTATGTATTAGCCTCCTCGCTGAGTCTTGGACGAAGTCATGTATTCATATTAGAGCTTTAGAGTCAATGGGCATGTGAAAACCCTAAAAATAATGTATCTGGGCGCGTTAGAGGCGCTGGTTAATTGACCACTCAACGCCCAGCTCTCTGGAATTTGTATGGACGCTGTTCTACTGAGGGCGCCACGGCGCTAAGACTTGGGCGCCGCGGTGCCAATGCGCACAAATGAATAGATCTTTTCGATTAGATGTAAATTGATATATAATGGGTCTCATAACTCTTTCTAGATCAAAGTATAGCCTTTTTAAGTTCAGTGCGCAGCTGATTCTGGTTTTTGCCTGTTCTTGAGTCTGATGCTCCCAATAGCTCCCGAAACACACGTAATTGATCCATTCTTCATGTTCTAATGCTTTCTACAAGCAAGACATAAAAATAAACTATAAATGACATTAAATGACTCGAAACATAATAAAATATTTGGCTAAGGATGTCAGAATAAGTGGGTATAAACCACACTTATCAAACACCCCCAAACTTAAGATTTTGCTAGTCCCTAGCAAAAGACAAAATAAAAACTAAATATAAATAAAGAAATAAAAATAACTAAATTAAATAAGCCACTTTCGTAGGGATCACAATTGCATTTAACATATGCAACAAGCCTTTAAACCCTTAGGCGGCCCTAAAGGATGAGTTATAGTCTCGTGAGGTGTTACAGCGACGACACCCACAAACGTCATTTGCACACAATCATGCAAAAATATAAAAATAACAAAAGCATAGTCCCAATAATTGCACATAAAATTATCCTCAGAGAAAGCATATAAATGAAATTAGAGAACCTTCAAAGCACGCAATGTGACTCAATCCAAGTTCTTGAATAAATTATTTAAGCTAGACTCACAGTGTGTGTGTGTAAAGGTTCATTTACAGCCCGATTCCTAAGTAAGCCAACTTAATGATTTTGTTTAAAAATTGAGATCGATGGGTCAAACCAACCTAGATATCTCAATTATGTTCTGTAACTGCTTTATTTTGTGCTCAATATGGTATGATTTTTTTTCCCTTTTTCTCCTTTTCTTTTCTTGTCTATTTTTACTTCTTTTTGAACTTTTTTTTCAACTCACCTACCCTTTAAGGTAGCATTTCTCCTCTTGGTGGTCCTAATACTCGCCCATGGGTAGCTTCACGCTTATCGGTTATAGGTGGTTTATTTTCTTTCTTTAGAGACTTTTTTTCTTTTATTTCTATCCATACCATACATCATCACACTAGCAAATCAAGATAGACATCTAAGCAAACGGTCATTCATCGACATGCAATTTCTTTAACTAGTCACCTTGTCAACTACTTAAGTTTTCACTGCTAAAAACCTATAATTGAGTGCTTACGAGTCTAACATAGATCAACTACTCAAGGCACCAGATAAAATTAAATTGGGCACTTATCGTTTCTAAAATTTCACTCATAAACAAACAAAATTCTTCATAGGATTTATGCTTTTCTATCTAGGACTAAAAACAAATAAATTTGTTTTTTAACTTAAACAAATAAATAACAAGTAAACAACATGCACACACCCCCAAACTTAAAACTTGCATTGTCCTCAATGTAAGATAAATATAAAGAAACCAGATTAAGGAACAACACTACCGTGCATGGAGTTGATCAGGCTCATGCTGGATAGAATTTGGTTGCGTGGGCATTGTGTGTCTCGCGGTACCTGCATAAATAGCATGCAAAACGAATAAATAAACAAATAGCACACAATAAAATAAAAATTAAAAATAAAGGAAATAATAATAAAACAAATGCAAGGGTTGCCTCCCTGCTAGCGCTAAGTTTAACGTCTTCAGCCAGACGCAACCATCCAAAATGGTTATGGTGGCCTAAACGTAGTGAATCAGGTAATGTCATCTGCTTTCTTATTTGGTATCCACCGGTTCTTATGACATGAAAAAGAGAGCTTGGTAGGTTGGGGTAATTTATCCATAGATGGTTCCCCAGTATATGTAGATTGTCCCTGTGGGACATAGAAACTAGGCGACGCATGCTGTTCTAGGCTCGGGGCCTATTCGGGAGTACGGAGTAGCCACGGGGGACTAAACCGGAGAATAATGGAGTCGCCACCCGGTGTGAACCGGGAAAATGAGATTTAAGGCCGCACTCACCCCTCGCAAGGGAAGACCTCAAACCGTTGGGTTCGGAATGGTCCCTTACTTATGTAACTTGTAATGAAAGGATTTGTGTATAATTTAATCAAGCTTAAGTAACACTTATTTCCAAGAGTATCATGCTTCTAAATCCATATGCACAAAGATAAAACTTACACCTAAATTCATGTATTTCACATCTAAGATTGCATGCTTGAATGTACATCAAAGTAGCAACGAACATACAACTTCATTGGCATATTATTTTCATGGAAACACAAGCACACACTAACCACGGAAGCATACATAAAGGCGAATCAAATAATGGCGAACATGTGATTTCATAGACATATCATAAACAAATAGCCATTACATGTCCATGCATAAATAAAAGAGTCAACTAAGTACATAATGCAAAGAGACACTTAAGGATGTAATTAGGTATTAAAGTAAGCATGCTATGACATGGTGCAAAAGAAGATAACTAATATGGACACAAACACACATGTGAGCACCTTTCCAAGTGGTACGTGGAATTGTATCCCAAGTGCAGACCGCATTACCGTCCATTCGGAATCGGCTACAGATTTATGTCTGGGTTTCCATCCGATATACCACAAGAAATAATACTCAAATGCTATCATAACATGGATATATGAATCGTAATGCGTTAAGCCAAGACTAAGGTAATGATGCAACCAATGGAATAAACATACTTTTCATTACGATGCGTACGAAGATAAGAATGACTATATGGGATTTCATAATACATGCATGAACGGTATAGTTGGCTTTACGCGCGGGCTGAGCTAATAGGTGGCATCTAGGGAGGGGTCTTGTGAGTGAAGCGAATGGCTTGTGGGTGTTGAAGGTTCAAGTGTGCGCGATTTAGGGGGAGTGCAGTGGGGGTGTTTGCGTGGGTTTAAGGTGACTCGTGAGTAGGGGATAGTGGCGTGAGTGGGGCTAAAGGATTTTGTGCAGGTTGTGACGCGTTTGTGGGCTCTTTAGGCAGTGGGGGAAGTGTGCTACATGCGTGAGACTGTGTTTGGCAGTACGTGAGAGGGGACTGACTTGCGTGAATTGGCTAAAGGGGGTATATGTGTGATGAGGCTGGGCGTGCATGTATCTTGGTTCTATTTTGCGTGAATAAAGGAAAGTGCAAGGGCTGAGAATATGGGTACACAATGACAATAGGTCGAGCCAAGACAAGGATAGATGATGCAATCAATAGATGAGGACACGGCAAATATCGTGGTAAAGGTAGCCTTTTAGGCTTTTCTTCCCCCAAAAGGAGAACCTTTTAATCCAACACAATACGCCCATGCGCCTTTCATTACAATGCTTACAAAGACAATGATAACTATATGAAACTTCGTATACCCGATTGAACACATCTTACATTCAAACGAATATACATCAACCGGCGCGACAAAGCATCGTGGTAAAGGATTTTAACCCCTCCAAATAGGGGACCTTTAATCCGACTTACTAAGCCCATGCGCTCGATCGCATCATGCATGCAAAGAATAAAGGCAATAATATCAAACTTAGTATGCCCGATTGGACATATCTTAAATCCAACCGAATACACATCAACCGGCGTGGCAAAACATCGTGGTAAAGGATTTTAACCCCTCCAAATAGGGGACCTTTAATCTGACTTACTAAGCCCATGCACTCGATCGCGTCATGCATACAAAAATAAATACAATAATATCAAACTTAGTATGCCCGATTGACATATCTTACATCCAACCGAACACACATCAACTGGCGCGGCAAAACGTCGTGGTAAAGGATTTTAACCCCTCCAACTAGGGGACCTTTAATCCGACTTACTAAGCCCATGTGCTCGATTGCGTCATGCATAAACAAGTAACATGCGGAATTCAAATGATGAAAAATAAATAAATCAAAGCAATATAAAAAAAAAGGTGCCGTTTACTCAAGCGGTACGTGGAGTTGTATCCTGAGTACAGATCATACTACCATCCATTCGGAATCGGCTATGAAATTTATGTTCGGGTTTCCATCCGTTATACCGCGAGAGTTGACACATCTTTCATTTTATGCTAAGGCCACAACATACAATATTTCGTAATACATGCATATTTATCTACTCAAGGGCCACAACATGCATTTCAACATAACAATCATGCGAACAATACTCAATAAATAATAAAAATAAACAGAAAACAGAAAACGAATGTGGAAAAACACCTCAGGTCTAACCTTTTTTGCCGACTTTCGGACTTGCGTTTCACGGAGATCGGAAGGGTAAAGCTCCTCAACTTCTCCGGTTCACTGGTTTAGCGTCTTAGCTAACTGTTTTGCTGTTTTGCTTGATGTTTGGCCTCCGTTTTCCTGTTGTTTCCTCTGTATTTTCTGCTCAGTTCTGTTCAAGTCACTATTTTGACATTTCAACGGACTATTTTGGGTGTTTTCTAAAGGTTTTAAGTGCAGTTTTTGTGATTATTTTAGGGATTATAAGCGCAGTTGTTTATGTTACTATTTTAAGGATTTTAGGGACTGTTTTAAGTGGATATTTCTGCTGTTTTGGGGGTGATTTGGGCTGCTGTTTTCGGTTGAAAGGGGCTACTATTTTCGGTGGAAAGGGGCTGCAGTTTGGGGTGTATTTGGGCTGCTGTTTGGGGGAGATTTTTGGTGATGTGTGGGGGTTTATGGGCTATGATATTTCGGCTATGGAGTGGAGGAGATGAAGAGAAATTTTGTTGCTTCTTTCTTGTGATTTGCGTGTAATGTCTAGGGCTTTTTTTGTTGTGATTTGCGTGTAAGTTCTGTGTATGAGCTAGGGGAGTGCATGTCTTGGTTAGGGGTTGCTTATATAGTGAAGGGCTAGGGCTTCTCCTTGTCTTACAAGGAAGGGATTTGATTTAGTGTTGAGCAAGGAAAGTCAAAGATTTGATGGAGACAAGATTAGTTTAGATTAGGAAGTCAATATCTTTAAATTGGTTATGAGTGATTTAATTAGGCATGACATCTTTTTAATTTAGTATATGATTTTGTTTAGTAAAGTAAATATATTTGATTTATCTAAATTATTCATGATTATATTTTATGTTTTATTTAATTGGTAAATGGTTTAATTATTTTATTTAATTCAAATACATTATCTAATTAATATTTAATTTAATATTTTATTTAATTTGGGTGTAATTTAGGGTGATGGGCGTGTGGGCCTAGTCATGGTGGGCGTGTGGGCTAGATGTGGTGTGGGCTTGGTTTGGCTTGGTGAGTGGGTTAGGTGTGTGGGCTAGATGCGGTGTGGGTTCAAGGTTAAAAGGTGATCTAAACGGAGGTCCAACAAGTGAGCTTGACGCTAAATAAGTGAACAAGGATCTAACGAAATACTGATTCCCTTCCGACGACCGTTTCCCGCAATATCCTTAACTAAAAAGGTAGTGCCTCCAACTGAGACTCATCATCGGGTTTCACATGCAAAAATGCAATGCCTACAGTCGCCCCCACTTTGATGGGACTTGTGCAGTGTGTGACTTTGAACAATCCTATCAAAGTTATGGAATTCATTTTCACTTACCTGGCTTGTCTGCTGCCTCGAGCTGACGCATCCAAATAACTGCAACTGACAACGGGGGCACCTCGACCCAATACCGCTGACAAAGTGGGCCTCGCCCTCGACCTGATGATGTAGTGGGCACCTCGACCCTGGGCACCTCGACCCGGAACTACAACCGACAACGGGGGCACCTCGACCCAACACCGCTGACGATAGGGACCTCGCCCTCAAGCTGATATGGGCCTCGACCCCATGCTGATATTGGCCTCGCCCCCAAGCTGATATGGGCCTCGCCCCCAAGCTGATATGGGCCTCGCCCCCAAGCTGATATGGGCCTCGCCCCCAAGCTGATATGGGCCTAGCCCCCAAGCTGACATGGCCTCGCCCCCAAGCTGATATGGGCTTCGCCCCCAAGCTGACATGGGCCTCGCCCCCAAGCTGATATGGGCCTTGCCCCCAGGGACTTATCCCCAAAAACTATTGATATGGGCCTCGCCCCCTGGGACTCATCCCTAAAACTGAAATTGCACTGACGCTGTTTGGCTCATTTCTGCCGCTTTTTCTTTTCTTCGAACCTGCGAACACAAAACAAAAACAAACACGAAGAGAATGCAATGTTACGTGTATGCATGAATGATTTTCTTATCCCGTTAGGTTAGGTCTTCTGCCAATTTACTTGGTGACTGCTCGGTCTTCTCTCCCTCAGGCAAAGTACTGTTTCAATCTGTCTACGTTGATCGGCTAGTCGAACTCGTTTCCTTCCAAGTCTGATAGCTTCACTGCTCCATTTCCCATTACCTTTTGCACTATGTAAGGTCCTCCCCAGTTAGGTCCGAACTTTCCTCTTGGATCTGTCGTCGACGGTCTTGATTGCTTAAGTACCAAATCACCCTTTCTGATCTTGGTGGGGCGTACTTTCTTGTTGAATGCTCGGGCTAGTCTCTTCTTATACAACTGATGTGATACAAAGACTTTGTTCTCTTCTCATCCAATAGTGCTAACTGATCAAATCTCTGTGCGGCCCACTCCTGTTCCGGTAATTCTGCCTCTGCTAATACCCTCATAGACTGTATTTCCACTTTTATCGGCAATACTGCTTCCATTCCATAGACCAAAGAGTAAGGTGTGCCCCCGTTGCTGTCTTACTGATGTTCTATATCCCCACAAAGCATACGGTAGTTTCTCGGCCCAATCTCTGCAGTTTTCTATCATCTTGGCTAAAATCGTCTTTATAGTCTTGTTGGATGCCTCAACTGCCCCATTTGCCTGCGGCCTGTACGGTGATGACTTGTGGTGGCCTATCCCGTATTTCTGCAACATTTCCTTCGTCTCTCCTTGAAACTGAACTCCGTTGTCTGTCACTACATGATGCGGCATACCATACCGACAAATGAGGTTCCGAGCTATAAACTTTGCCATCTATTTTGCTGTAACATTGCAGAATGACTCGGCTTCCACCCACTTCGAGAAGTAATCTACTACCACTACTATGAAGCGATGCCCATTCGATGCATTCGATCGAATCTCTCCAATCATATCAATTCCCCATGCTGAAAAGGGCCACGGCTCTGACAACCCGTGCAACTATTGTGCGGCAAGTGATTCAAATTACCATGTGCTTGACAGTCATGACAGTGCCTTACCATCTTCGCACAGTCTGTTTCCATGGTTGACCAATAAAAACCTTGTCTCACTATCTTGCGGGACAGATTCAACCCGTTCATGTGCGAACCACATACCCCCGTGTATTTCTTCCATTACATGCTGAGTTCTTCTTTTCTCAAACACTTCAACTGAATACCGTTTGTTTGCCTCTTGTACGGTTTCCCTTTCAAAATCACATACTGGGAAGCTAACTTCTGAATGGCTATTCTGTCTTTTCTGCCTGCCCCTTCCGGGAGTTCACCATGTTCCAGATACCTCTGAATGTCATAATACCAAGGTTACCGTCGTCGACCTCAACTTCCAGAATTCTTTCTATCTCATAAATAGGTCTGTTTGATGTTGTCAGTATCAACGGTCTCATCACTAACTTTTCTGGATTTTCCCAAGTCGCTGCAAGTGTAGCCAGTGCGTCTGCCATCTGATTCTCTTCTCTTGGAAAGTGCTGAAACTTACAATATGGGATAACTTGTGCCAACTTTCTGAGGTGAAAAAGGTGAGGTTTCAATCGTTCTTCTTTCAATTCCCATTCTCCTCGCATCTGCTGGACTACCAACATAGAATCTCCGTAGACTTCCACACTCCCGGCCTTCAAGGCTATCAATGCTGTCAAACCAAAAGCACATGCTTCATACTCGGCCATGTTGTTAGTCACTCTGAATGTCAACCTCTTGTCCAAAGGCAAAGTCTCTCCCTCGGGGTTACTATCACGATCCCAATTCCGGCTCCCTTGTAATTCACTGCTCCGTCAAAATACATCTTCCATCTCTGAACTGTTATTGCTTGGATCTCTTCGTCTGGAAATTCAAACTTATACTGATCCCCCTCAACAGGTTGCAATGCCAGAAACTCTGCTACTGCTCCCCCTTTGATCACTTTGGAGGTGAGATACTCAATGTCAAACTCTGTCAGCAATACCAACCATCTGCCCAATTTTCCCACTAGTGAAGGCACCGAATGAGATATTTCAGAGGATTTTCCTTTGCCACTACCTGGATCTTGTAAGACTGGAAATAATGTTGCAACTTTCTGGAAGCCCATACCACGGCAGGACAGATCTTCTCTAGTTCTTGATACCGAGCCTCATACGGGAGCATTTTCTTACTCAGATAATAGACTGCATGTTCTACCCCTGTCTCATCTGCCTGTACCATCATTGCCTCCAGTGCTTCTGATTCTATAGCCAAATACAATATCAAAGGTCTGCCCGGTCTCGGAGGTTTCAATACAGGAGGCTTTACCAAGTACTCTCTGATTTTGTCGAAGGCTGTCTGACACTGTTCATTCCATCTCACTGGCTGATCTTTTCTCAACAGTTTGAAGATAGGCTCACATACTGATGTCAACTTGGCGATGACCGACTGATGTACTGAATCTTCCCCAAGAATGCTCTGACTTCTTTTTCTGTCTTCGGGGCAGGCATTTCTGTTATTGCCTTGATTTTCTCAGATCTACCTCTATTCTGCCCATTCCCACTGTATGACCAAGCAATTTCCCTGATGTCACCCCAAACAC
>SKCR01052318.1:0-21434 GCA_019454045.1 Zanthoxylum bungeanum | reverse complement strand
CTGTATGTTTCATTTATGAAATATGACAGCATTACGGGAAAATCGCTTTCCTGAAAAGGAAACCTTTTGGAGGATGTTGTACAACATCCTGTCGGTTTTTTCGAACTAAACTAGCAAACAAGGTTTGCGGGTTATTCGATCCATGTTTGGATTGTAGCAAGCATATGTTCTTGGAATTGTCGTTTTGATGTGATCATAATGGTTTATAATTTAATTCAAAACGAAATGATTCTTGTGTATATAAGGAGGTTAGTGGGAGCGCACTGACAGTGGTTGTCCTATATAAAATATGATAATACGTCATTTCTTGGAAATGATATTACCATAAAATAACTATCGGCGAAAGCTTGGCTTTCGAAAATTCTCTGTGGAATTGTACATTGAAAAATGTACACGACCTGGTGTCTCATACGCTTTGAGCATATGGATTCACAAACAGGCCAATCCGAGTGATAGTCACTGGATTGAAGTTAAGAACATACTTAGTATCTTAGAGAACTAAGGATGCTGTCTTAATCTGAGGAGAAGAAGAACTTGAAGTAACTGGGATTACTATAGCAAGTTTCCTAAACAGATAAAATGACTATAATTCGAAAATGGTACAACACAGTTTGAATAGCGGAACAGTGAGCTGGAAATCTTCCAAGCAAGATACTGTTACCGAATAAACAACAAATTCGGGTTAATTGCTGCAGCTGAGGCGGCAATAGAAGCCATTTGGGTCGATAACAAATCTAATTAGATTAGATATAATTCTGTTAGCAGCTAAGCTAGGATTGAGCACAAGCTAAAGAATTAATGGTCTCATCAACGATCCAGATACATACTTTGATATTCATCTGATTCGTTCGGATCATATATCGTAGCGATGTGATGATCGAATAAATCGCATCAGATAATAGTCATGCAAATCCGCTGACGAAAGCTTTTCTCAGCAGTTTGAGCCAATCGTACATAGTTCGGGTGTTAAGCACTCGAGTGATTGGTTATAGGCAAAGTGGGAGATTGTTGGACAATTATGACCCATAGCGTCACTATTTGTACAGATCATGGTGTTGTTATACCAAATTAACTATGTGACAAAGGAGATTGCACTCTTATCATTTGTGATTAGATCACCTAGATGTATAAATGATGAGAGGTCCTATGATTTGTTCCTGGACGGAGAATGATATGAGACAGTATTAGTCCACGAATGATAAATCATTAAATATCCCTAGTCACAGTATTATCGAGATTGGACATTGATAAATACGTAAAAGACTAGTATTACACTTGTGCGCGTTGTGACGGCACAACGACATAATTCTCATATATTTGGGTATAGGATACTCATGCAAGTGTAATAGGAGGTTGTGTTTCACCGATGGTACGGGAAACAGCTTCGCTCTGGATAGACCCCCTCAGAATTCCATTGGTAGTATGACTATGTGTCTATGGAAGTCTGAAATCAGGGTAGGTGTATTTGGTCTTAACCTGAGACTTGCACCGCTAATACTTACGACAATCAATATACTTTGGTTGAGGTCGTCCAGGGCTTTAACAAGTTCTGTGTACGCCAATACTGGGTATATTGAGAATCGTAGTGTGTTGGGTGTGATGTCAAGATGGAAGTGTCACTCCAGTCATATGGAGATGATGGTCACGTAGGATACATGACTGGTTCTCTTAAATGCTGCAGCTATCGGATAAAATGACAAGGTCAGGTTTATCCGATTATAGAGACTAGTCACCAGACATCCGACATGTGCTTCGTACGGGGCAGACACAATTCCAGCCCTAGGCCTAGCACATGATCATCGGATACTGGACAGAAATACGCAATACTACGTATACTACGCCTGATATAGATCCTTGATTCCTGTAAGGATATTTCCGGAGAATTGGGTAGGCATGGCGCTTTACTAGAGGCCAACCTTGTCTTGTAAATTGGTATAAACGTAGTACTAGGTACTTACGTGTTTGGATAGTCCGACGATCGAATTTACTACCAACATATCCGAGGATCTCATGGGTCGCTTCCCAAAGATTCACCGATGACGTATAACTCGCACTCTAAATTAATCTGGGATTAATTAGAAGAGAGAGAAAATTAATCTGGGATTAGTTACGTAGATATTTTATCTGGGATAAAATATCATTAAAGAGAGATAAAGATTAATTTGGAATTAATCGAGAAATTAATATATTTCATATATTAAACGAAATTTGATTTCAACACGGAATTAAAATTAGATTTTAATTCGGGCGAACGAATTAATTTAGAATTAATTCGTTGGCGACGTGAATAGTGATTTTGCTAGGCTTAATCATTTAATTACGACGCAATGGAAAATTCGTTAATTTGGAATTAGCGAACCCGAGCCCGAGATTATTTGCGAGCGCATTCGCATTTCGAATTCGAGTGCGGCACGTCAAATCATTAGTCGCATCAAGCATCAAATCAAATGTCACTTTGAGTGATGTGACAACTTGTCACTTGATTTGATTGATGGAAGTTGATGGCTAGCATTTAATGCTATTTTGGAGCCAAAAATTGTGTTGACTTTTGGAAAGCCTTTACACAAATTTGGTATATGTTATTTTTGATTTTGGAAATCAAATAACAATATACACAACTTCTCTCATTCTCTCTATTTCTTCTCTCTCTCACGCCCAAACCAATGGGTTTTTCTTCTGTTTTTACCTAGCAGAGAAGGAAGCAAAGAGTGTGATTTTGTGGCAAAATCACAAGTGCTAGCACACTTACGAGACATGCGAAGGTGATAGGGAAGTCCACCCATGAGCCGGGAACCATTCGACGAAGCTTGGAGCTTGTCGAAGGACCAAAAACGAGGCCAAACCAGTGAGTTGTTTCAGCTCACTACCGAGTAGTGAAGAGAGGCAGAATTTCATTTTTGTTGTCTCCGCGTCGCTCAACCGATCGATGTGAGTATTCCGCAACTTCTTCGATATGTATTCGCACTTGATTCATGCTTATTATTGATCTTGGGACCTTTATAGAAACCAACATAGAGATCGTAGCATCTTGCAGGTATGAACCTTAGGGGTCGCAGCACCTCACCAGATCAACTAAGTTTGAAGCATCTCAGAACAGTAGTCAGGCAGCAGCTGGCGAGCCAGGTAAGTAAAAATGCATGCAGGACTTTGATAGGATTTTCACTGTCACACACTGCACAAGTCCTATCAAAGTGGGTGCGACTGTAGGCACTGTATTTTTACATATAAGTCCCGATGATGAGCCTCATATGAAGGCACTACCCGATAAGTTACGGAAGTCACGGGAAATGGACGTCGGAAGGGAAAATCAGAAATCAATACCTTGTTGGACTTAATTCGCTTGCTTAGCTTCAGGTTCGCTCGTTGGATCTCTGTTTTAAAATTCGTCCTTGGCCCAAAACCCCGCAACCCATACTAAGCCCACACATCACCAATCACACGCCCAAGCCTCCAAGCCCAATCCAAAATAATTAAACACATGTTAAAAGCTAAATAAATCATCTTCCCAATTTAAATAAATCTAAATAAATCATCTTCCTAAACTAAATAAATCAAATCAAATCCAATAAATCCATTTCCTAAACTAAAACAAATCACCTTCCTAATTGAATAGATATTTTCCTTATAACACATTAATTAAGAGATATCCCCCATAATTGCATGATTTCTTTCCTACCCGAATGAGGACAACCCTAACCCTCTCCTATAAATAGAGACCTAAGCCAAACCTTAAGACCCCTAGAGCTCATTCACGACAAACAGAACCCAAAAAACACCCTCATCACTCTCCCCTCTCTCTCTCGACAAATATAAACCCTAATAAAAGCTTCACGTCCCACTCTCCACTCCACCTAAGACTCGGCAGCAACGAACAAAGATAAACCCCTCTCCATGCATGCCCTTGATCTTCCTCAAACAACCTTTAACGTGAAGACACACACCCCATCTAAACACAAAGCTTCACAGCCCCAAGAATCACACAGCCAGTCTCCATAAACCCTAAAGCCCCACGAACCACACAGCCACTCTCCATAAACCCTGAAGCCCCACGAACCACACAGCCACTCACCATGAAACCCTCAAACAACAACACAGCCCATGCTTAATCACACTAAGCAAACCTCCCTCATCCATCAACAAACCCTCACGCATAATCAAGCTACACAGCTTCACACCCTTAAGCCACCACACACCCTTAATCGCATGCACAGCCTGCCCTAAATAACACAACAACAATAAAGCCACCCTCACGTTAAAACCATAAACCAAATCAGCAACTCTTCACTCACGCCCTTCAACAATCAAGGCTCTCACCAGACCCTTCACAAACCGACAGAAACACCCTTCAACACATAGCCAACCAAAATAAAAAGAAAAAAAGACACGAACTTACGTCACACACGCACGTAGCCAACACATCCCATTCACTTGGCTATTCTCACAGACCACCATTTCTCTTACCTCCAGCACTCACTCCCTATACCATAAAATCACTCAACCGATCCCCCATCAAACACACAAAATACCCCTTCACAAACATCAACGCAACAACCCGCAACCAGCCCTAAAACTGCACTTAAAAAGTGAACCAGTGAACCCCAAAAAAAGGCCCAAAAAACTAAAAAAATTGCAACCATAACAGTCCCCGAACCACTCAAAATACACCCTAAAACAGCCCAAAATTGCCGCAAACAGTAACCAAAAACAACAACCAGAAACAATAGTGAAAAACAGAGAAAACAACAGCCCAAAATAGCGAGGCGACGAGGGAAAACATTGAACCAGTGAACCGGAGGAGTACCAGAGCATTAACCCTTCCGACGGCCGCGTAACGCACTTCCAAGAGGTGACTTAAAAGGTAAAACCTGAGGAACCCTTTTATTTATTCTCATTCATGTTTTTTAATTATTTACTAGTATTTCTTCGCATGCATATTGTGGATTCATGTATGTTATGGCCATTAGATGAATGATTTTGTGCTATCTCTCGTGGTATATCAGATGGAAACCCAGACATAAATTTCGTAGCTGAATCTGAATGGACGGTAGTGCGGTCTGAACTTGGGATACAACTCCACGTACCGCTTGAGAAATGCACATATTTCGTTTCATCTAATCTTGTGTTTATTCATTGTTAATTAGAAATAGTATGTTATTTTTATGCATGATTTAGTTATTTCTTTCGCATTAGGAGTTTAGTTATCTCTCTTTAATATTCATGTTTAGATAATTTTTATTTATTTATGTCTCCGCACTTATCAATCTAATATGCTCATGAAATTGTGTGCTTGCCGTTATTCCGATTTACTTTTATGCTTGCAAACTTAGATAGGTTGTATGCAAACTTATATATAGGTTGTATGCAAACGTAGTTACAGGTTGTATGCAAACTTAGATGTAGGTTATTCTTGTGTATGTATGTTGCGTAGACTTGGTTATATTATTGCACAAATCCGTTCATTACAAGTGGCATAAGTAAGGGACCATTCCGAACCTAATGATTTGAGGTCTTCCCTTGCAAGGGGTGAGTGTGGCCTTAAATCATTTCCCAGTTCACACTGGGCGGCGACTCCATTTTATTTCTCCGGTTTAGTCCCCCGTGGGCTACTCCGTACTCCCGACCGAGCCGCGAGCCTGGGACAGCGTCGCTGATTTCTGTGTCCTACAGTAATGCTGGTATAAGAAGATGATGCTGGGGTGGAATATGTAGTCTATTATCTTAGAAAGAAGATGCTACAATATGAGACACGCTACAAGTGTAAGAACCGATTCCCTAGAGCAGCGGAAGCGCCTTAGGCACCTGAGATCGTCCTTGAAAACCTTTTCTGCCCTTAATTTGCTTGGCCGAATGTGACTAGTTCCTTCACTGAAATTTTACTTATGTTTTAAAAAAAATTTCAGCCCCCCAAACAGCGGCTCAGATCTGGACTGTTTGGACCGAAAATTGGGCCCAGCTCACTGCCAGAACAATCCCTAATTTACGTGACTACCCATTGTGTTTCAGGTCTGATTTTTCAATTAAAACCAGCCCCACAATAGTCTTAAAACACCACTTAATGTTCCCTAATATTTCTGGACAAGAATAAAATAAACTGAGCCTCATTACATAACATAAAATGGCGGTAATGAGCAAAATATGCTCACTACCGTGAGGTGATATAAAGTAGGAGAAGATGGTAATTTTCTGTTCACCACCAAATAGCCTTCTGTGCTGTATCTCACTACCAATAGAATATATTGTGGGCTATACTCACAAACTAATCTCTAAACTCTTTAGCGATTAAACAATTATCACACAATAATTTTTTATTTTTCTTGTTCTTGTTTTTCTTCAACTCTTGAGAGAAAGTTAGAACATCAAAAGGTGACTAGGGTTAGAATGGTTTTGTGTGGAAAAAAGAAATCTTATTTTCTTTTTATACTTATGGTTTTTTATTTCCAAAATAAAACCAAAACCCTTCCATTTCCCCTTATTTTGAATAAAAATTTTATAATATCCAAATTTACTTAATATCATCATCATGACAAAAGAATATTACAAAATAAAATAAGTTATTACCTTTTAAAATGTGTAACTTCCCTTCCAACCAAAAAGGATTTCCAAAATCCATTTTTGAAAAATCAAAATTTAAAACTTGATTAAATTATATAATATAATTTAATAACCTATAATAAATAATTATCATATAATCATTTATTATAAAACAATATATTAAAATTAACATATAGTTTCAAGTGTGACAAAATAATATTATTAATCATATTAGTAATATATATTATACATATGTGAGTAAATAATTGGAATATCCAATTACATTTAATCTGCTACAGTATATAGAGCTAGCACGGGGACCAAATGGACCAACAGTTCCGAACTCCAATAATCCCAGAATATTAATTAAACTGTTAATTAACTATTCCGAATTATTAACTTTGTGTTATTCTATAAAAAAATCCGAAGCTACACTCTTTTTGCTGTATATAGATAATATAAGCCGAACTAAGTCGGTGATCATCGATATAGTCATTACATACGTATTGGCCCTTCACGAGTATCTCAAAATTATATCCAGGTCATAATATCTGTTATACCCCTCTAATTATTTTTTACCTTAAGTACCGTTGATTCTCTAATGAACTATTTATTCATAACCATTATGAATGTTAATCTTTCTATTCGCAATAG
This sequence comes from Zanthoxylum bungeanum, assembly GCA_019454045.1. Taxonomy (NCBI): domain Eukaryota; kingdom Viridiplantae; phylum Streptophyta; class Magnoliopsida; order Sapindales; family Rutaceae; genus Zanthoxylum; species Zanthoxylum bungeanum. Next base: position 14,249 of record SKCR01052318.1, on the reverse strand, counting down.
AAAGACTTAACCGCTCTAATCGTTCATGTACCAAATTAACCCTTGAGGAAGATACTCCTCTACTTCTCGCAAGAAGGACCATATCTATTTAAAACGTCACCAGCTACATACCAAACCATGTCCCAAAGGTACGTAGCTAATATTCGTAGTACACTTAGGATTTGGATCAATCCATATATGACCATCTAGTAGATTGAAATGAATTTCTTTATTTAACATATATTATAAGAAACTCATTTCTATCTGAGATTAGTCCTATATGATCACATCATATAAGGTGCCTTCATTCTCATGTCACCACATGGACGATCTCGGATCAAGGTCACCATACAATTATAAAATGGATCGCAACTATAGATAAACCGCAAACAAAGTACCCACTTTGTTTGCTCTCTATGGACTACTTTAGATTACTAACTTCAGACTTAAATCCTCTTGTGTATGGCACCCATACCCTAAGTCCGAAGGCATATGATTAATCAATGGTAAACACAATAATTTACAATATACGTTATTAAACAAACACTTTGATAGATGAATCATGAATCTTTTTATTTCATAATATATAATTTCGTTTACATTATATGACGCTCTAGGGCATATATCCCAACAACAGGAAGTGGAGAAAATGTATTTGGCAGTTTTGTGGGCCTCCAGAAAACTTTGACACTATTTCCAATCCTATATAGATAAAAGTTGTCACCAAGGAGAATCCGTTGAGGTACTTGTAGTTGTCACCCTCCCTAGTCGAAAAGCTGGGAAGGTGGTTGGTTATGTTGACTGAGTTCGACACTGACTACATCACCAAGAAAGTAACTAAGTGGTGTGTCATGGCAAAATTATTAGCCCAACAACCAATCGAAGGGGACGAATATAAGTTTGAGTTCCTGTAGGAGTGAAGAAAATTTCCCACTATGCCTATGATGTCGATGACCACGATACTTTTGAGCTCGTAGCTTCGTAGAGAGTACATATAGTCTCACATGGGAACTAACTAGAGAATAAATGAGTCGCCACATAATATAAGAAACTGTGGATGATTTAAGACAGTTCTACACCCCTCGCAAGGTCCGACCTTAAACCTGTCTGGGTTATGAATGATCCCTTACTTATACGAGTATAATAACAAGGTTCAAAATATGATCCTTATGTCTTATAATGCAAAGAAATCATGCACAATAATTTATATTAAATAAGACAATCATTACACATTCATTAATTATAGTGAACAAAAATAAATTAAATTTGGTCAGAGGGAGTCAAATCCAGCCTGATGTAAATCTTCATGTTCGGTCGACACTGACTATATCACCAAGAAAGTAATTAAGTTGTGTGTTATGGCAGAATTCTTAGCCCATCAACCAATCGAAGGGGATAAATATAAGTTTGAGTTCCTGTAGGAGCGAAACGAATTTTCCGCTATGCTTATGATGTCGATGACCTCGATACTTTTGAGTTCGTAGCTCATAGAGAGTATATATAGTCTCACATGGGCACTAACTGGAGACTAAAAGAGTCACCACCTAGTATGAGAAACTTTGAATGATTTAAGACAGCTCTACACCCCTTGCAAGGTCCGACCTTAAACCCGTCTGGGTTCGGAATGGTCCCTTACTGATGTGAGCATAATAACAAGGTTCAAAAGAGGATACTTATTTCTTATAATGCAAAGAAATCATGCACAACAATTTATATTAAATATAACAATCATTACACATTAATTAATTATAGTGAACAAAAATAAATTAAATTTTGTCAGAGAGAGTCAAATCCAACCTGATGTAAATCTTCATATCCGGTCGGATGTAAATGATGATCGGCTGGACTTGCTGCGTATTCTAAAAATCATAGAGATTCAGAGTCATATCTCACACATTGATCACCACATCACCAAAGAAAAAGATTGGCATAATAATAACATATAATGATAAATAATAGATGTTTAAGCATAAAAGAAACAAAACAAAAGCTCGAAGTCCTACAAATCTATTTCCATGTGGTACGTGGAATTGTATCCCGAGTGTAAACCATACTACCTTCCATTCAAAATCTACAATGGAATTTATGTTTGGGTTTCCATCATATATACCACAAAAAATAGACTGCTCGATGTAGCCAGTTAAGTGGTCAGACTTATTGTGCTACAAATACATGTCCAGCCGAATATGCGGCGTCACCTAAGATAATGAACTGATGATGTGAAATTCAAATACAAGTGCCCTCAGGTTGTACCTTAAATGATACCTGACTCTCAGAATATGTCCGTAAGTCAAATGAGTAGTTTGGTCTTTTGCTGGAACACTATGATTGTGGCTCACGTTTGAAGATCTGGAAGAAAGCAATGGTCGAAGGTTTTGGGCTATTTTGGTTCTATGAAAGTATTTATCAGTTCCTCAAAAGTTTAAGGATCAGAATCTAGATTCTGGCCAGACTTCATCCTTAGCTCCAACAATTGATAGACTTGTAGGACTTGATGTTTTGGTCAGTGATGAGATGATCAATCTCGCTAAGGTTTTCATTCTCAGGTCCGACAATTGATAGACCTGCAGGCCTCCGATACTGCGATCATTGATGAGATGCTTCAATATTCCCATCTCCAACTGTTGATAGACCCGCATTCTTTTATGCTTTAATCGGTGATGAGATGTTTTGTTCTCTCCAAGCTTCACTCCCAGCTCTAACAATTGATAAACTCACTGGCCTCTGATGCTTCTATTGGTGATGAGATTCTTTGATCTCGCCAAGCTTCATGAAATTCTTTTATCTCGCCAAGCTTCATTCCCAGCTTCAATAATTGATATACCCACATTCCTCTAATGTTTCGGTCGATTTGAGATGCTTTGATCTATACTGATGTGAGAATGGGCGCTCAGCCCCCCTGATACATCGATCGATTTACGGTGTTTTGACCTCTGTCGATGTGAGAGTACATTATGTATGCCAAGTTATATCTGACTGGATTTATCTATATCCATTTGGATGTTCTTTGTTTAAGTACGTCAAAACTTTTTCCCTTGTCTGTTTTTTTCCATTTCGTCCAAAAACACCTCAGTAAATGCTTTAGATAAAACTCCAATCTCCGGAAATTTCCTTACACCGTATGTCTCAAATGGATTCCTCGGAAGTCCCTACTACTGATCGTGCTCTAGAAGACCCACATTTCCCTTTCATCTCAATGCTGGATCGAGTTTCGGGACGCCGAAAGGCATTTGGACTTGAACATGGGGACCTCATCCCTACTCTGCATGCTTTGGGTGATCACGCATGCTCCTTTTGTCGACCTAATAAATTCAATTACCTTATTTTCCTATTCGTGAATTTTGTGTTATGAACTTCGATTTATATCAGGCCAGACTTTCTATAATGTCTGGCCCTAATCATAAATATTTGGCCATATATGATAACTTGGCCGTCTAGCCTTGGCTTTTATGTACAACTAGTCTCTTCAACTCTGTAACCACCATTTTTCTATCCCTACATGTTTTCTGTTCTTGGTTTCTTTATTGATAGCTTGATACGTCCCGCTTGAAGGCCAGTGGCAGCTTTGCCAGTGTCTGAAGATGGTATAATGACCTTTTGAAGGTCGTAAAGGCCCGAATTGATATGATAGAGTTTGAGCCGTTCATGCTCTACATCCCAACTTTGATAATGAAACATGATAAATGAGGATTACATTCCTTGATTGAGCTTTGGATAGACACTACCTACACATTTCCACCTTCACATTGGCAAACTAACCATTACTCTTGGGGATTTTTCTTATTTGACTGGTAACCTTGCGAGGGTCGTCTCCTTGAATTTGACTACAGCTTGTACACTGCTACATTGCGGTTTAGTTATATTCAGTGGCTATTGGGAGTCACCTACTGGGTTCATTCTAGCGCAATGACCTATGGAGAGTTACACAACCATTGGCAAAGACGAGCGCCTACTCGGGATATCGAGATAGACCAGTAATTGGATACGGTGTAGGAGTGGGATTAGAGATCTCCTACTTTGACAGCCATCTACCAAGGAAAAGACCGCTACTATCGCGACCACTCGTATGTTCAGGGTTATGGATTTCTGGTCGAGGTAAATGTGGTTGCTTCCTTTTATTCTTTTATTGCTTAATGATAATTTATGATCCTCCTTTTATTGTCACATGCTTGAGCTTACGAATTCAACATATTGGCTCGTCCTTTCCCTATTTCTAGGGATAAGGTTAGATTCTCGTCTTTATTGAAACAAATGTTCAAGATGTTCATAGATTACATAAATCCCTACTAACCGGGAAAGATAAGAGTCAAGTAATTATAAATCACGTCTTTTGTTTCTTAGATGCTGGACCAAGGTCAGAAGATCTAGGAGAAGAACTCCGAGAATGGAGAGGAGTAAAGCAGCCTCAGGAATGCGGACGAAGAGCTCAAGGAATGGAGAGCAGTAGAACAACCTCGGGAATGAGGACGAGCAAAGAGCCTCGAGAATGAGGACAGATCTGAAAAAAAAAGAAAAAAAAAAAAGAAAAAAAAGAGAGAATTTTTTTTTTTTTAGCTCGCTGAGTTGAAAATCTGGAAAGGCGCCTCAAGCAAGATAGAGCAATCCCTTAAGTTGAAAATCCGAAAGGACAACTTAGGCAAAAGATAAACAAAACTGCAAAATGCGGAAAGCTTCGGGAATCAGAAGACATGATTTCTAGTATCCGAGAAGGGTAGAAAGAGTAAAATACAAGCTGAGAATGGCAGTAAACTCATCGGGGAGAAGCCATATTTCGAAATCTGGGAATCAGAAGACATGATTTTCAGTATCCCAAAAGGATGAAGCCGCTTTCAAAAAGGCGTAATCCTCATTGACCCGATGCATGTAGCGGAGAGCAGAAAGTTGAGCCAGGTCTGGGGATGACCAATCTACCACCCCGCGAATAAGGGACACAACAGGATCTTGATCCATGGGACCAAAGAGAACTGAGCAATCACCAGAGGAGAATGGGCAGAAAGAAACTGTAAGCAGGCCAAGATGGCATCCAAAGCTTTTTATAAGCAAAAGGGCACCAAAGAGCGCAAGGAAGATAACATCAAGCCAATAGGACAAAGAAAACCCATCCGAATAGGGAATGCATCAATGCATACACATCGCATACACACAATTTTTGTTTTGTATTTACAGGCTTTGAAGAAAAAATGGCGAGGATGAAGAACTCCGGGAATGGAGAACAACCTTGGGAATGAGGACGAACAAAGAGCCTCGAGAATGAGGATGGATCAGAGGTCGAAGTGCCTCACCACCATCAGTTCGACAGTTTAGGAATGAATCCTAGGGTTGAGGCCCACATCATCAACAATTTGGGAATGAATCCCAGAGGTCGAAGCACCTCATCATCATGGAAAAAACTCCCAGTGGATCGAAAAGTCACGCAGATGTACCGAAACTCCATCACCCATTCAATTCAGGAATGAATCCCAAATGTCGAAGCGCCTCAGAGATCGAAGCATCTCACACCTGGTATGGATTCAGGAATGAATCCCAGAGGTCGAAGTGTTGGGGTTTTAGGGGCTTAATCCGGTAACGCAGCGGAAGCGGTGGAAAATCAAATTTTCCGATTTCAAAATTTTTTCTCGGATTAATTAAATAAATATATTTATTTAATTATCCAATAATCAAATTATGAAATAAAATTCAAATGAATCATATGCAAGTGAATTTACCGAATTGCCCTTACACTTGGTATTTAGTCCATTTTTGTCCGAAATTGATCTAATCAATTTTGAATGATTCTAAATCATTTCTAAGATGAACTTAGCATGTTCAAAACATCAAAACACCAAAAGCAACACAAATGACCAAAATTGGACCCATGGCCGAATGCACTCCAATGGTGCCATTTTGTGCACTTTGTCATTTCATGCATCAAAACACATCAAGATGTAATCCAATGAACATGAAACTTTATATGCATCATAGACACATCCAAATGCACAACATATATGAAAAGCCCCAAATTTGGAATTGGTCATGAACCCTAATTTTTCAATTTCTTCTTATTGGACAAATTAGACCAAATTGGTTAAATCCAATACTTCAATCATGTTTCTTCCATCCAATCAAAGTCTTAACACAATGAAACAACTCAAGATCAAATCTAGGTCATCTAAGAGTGTGTCAACAACTCTAGATTAGCAACAAGGTTTCCAAAACCATAAAAGAACACTTATTACTACAATAGCCATAAGCTTCCTTCATCATACATGCTCTACACTTTCACCAAAACTTCCATCATCAAAAACACAAAGAATAAAGAAAGAAATAACCTAAGAACATCATATGTTAAAGCCTAGATCCTAAGGAACATTTTCCTTTCTAATAGTAAGTTGGAAAAACTTACTAAAATCCAAGCTTTCTTTGGTTTCTTCTTTCTTTCTCACAAGCTTTCTTTGGTTTCCATTAATGGAGTTTTCTTTTAAAGTGTATTAGGTTATCAAATGAAAATGGTTATCAAATGAAAACTATAAATACTTGTTTTAGTTTAGCCTTGGCCGAATTTGGCCAAGCCAAATACAAGAAATATAAATTCAATTTCATTTCACCTTTAATTTGATCAAGTTGATTAAATATCTAAAAACCACTTTATTAGATATTTATCACTTGGTCAACAAAGGCAACTAAGCCTTAAACAAATATCTAAATCTTAAAATATTTATATTTTAATTAATTTAATCATTTAACAATTAAATACAAATATATTAAATATATGTATTATATTTACATTAAATATTAAATACATATATACATTTATGATATTAGTCAAATATCTCAATTTGACTATTAATTAATGTGTATTTAAATTAATCAAGTATTAAATGTAAATACACAACAATTAAGGAAATGACTATCGGGTCCCTAAGCATGTATTTTTGCGTTTAACCTTTAAACGACTTTATAAATCATCAATATTATTTATTAATGTTGCTCTAGTGCTCTACGAGTATATTTCATTATTGAGACTCTCTAGATTCAGGTATATCTATCACGAAATCCAATTTCGTGTCCATAATCTATCCACCCGTAGATTATGACGATCACAGATAATCTCGCTGAATCATACAGGTCGAGGTCATTGCATACGTATAATCCCTCCGTCACAGGTATCCAGATAATCCCAGAGATATAGATGTAAACGTCAAATCTCTATAGGTATTATCTCGTCGACATATCTATTAGCAATCTTTAAATAACATTCGGAACTTACTTCCGAAGTATACTATGGCCACAGATTTAACAAACTGTTAATTATATATGGACTGCCTATGCTCTGTACACAGAACTGACGGATCCTATCTTGACACACACAGGATATCCTGAGGATCAATCCACACCCAACGAACAGGCGGAGATCTGATCTAAATAGATCGGTGACGTGACTGTCATCTAAGTATGGAGGATGTCTCATACATCCACAGTGGTGTCTCAAGTCGAAGGACCACTATGCTACTCAACCCGAGAAGATTCTTATTGACGTTGGTATACCATCCATTAAGAATCTTCGGTGAGCCGTTCAGTGTTTATACACTAGAAACACCTACACGTCTATACAAGTCTCTCCAGACTCATGGTTCATTGGGATAAACCATCGAACCAAGTCTCGATATACGACATGTACTAGTCTCAACAGATTTGACTAACCGACCCGTGTTAGCAAATCTTGACCAGGAACTATGTTTGATAATATATATATATAATAGTGACACTTCCCAATGTCAATTACAAACTCCATTTGTAACTGTGTACTGTATTATATATTATCGGGCCTTTGTCTAATATATACATATCACTAAACCACATTTAGTTTCAATCTAATAGTAATTAGATTGAATACGTATATAAGAACAAGAGGTGCAACCATAAATAAGTAATATTATGGAATAAGGGGATGTTCGTATTCATGAATCAGACATAAATACGATCCGGATTGGCGCTCTGAGCACCAACCCCAATAATTTCTCCCACTTGCTCTAGTGCCAATCCACGGTATCATATACACATCTCAATGTGTCTCGTATACACATGGCCCTCAAAAGCTCACCAGTACTTAAGAGGTAGGCAACAAGAAACAAGTCCGCTATGACATATTGAGTTTGTCAAACAAACTCCATCGTTTCCCATAGTCAACATCATTCATATTTTGTAGAATCTAGATTATACATTAATATGACTCTGATACTACATCAGTATTGTGCTACAGCCACTGAGTTGTCCAAGTATTTAAGGATCAAATCCAAAATACTATGAAGACAACCGCAAGCACAATAACAATTCAAAATTTCTATTTTATAAGGTCACTATGCAACTTCATAAGTCAATACTTCATAAGTTGCATTTAATTCCACTATAAAAGTAGAATCGTTCGTGACACTCCCACTGCATCTTTTGTGACTCTTTATGACGTAGACTGTCTAACGTCATAATTAGTCTCAAAACTAATTTGACCCTAATGGTTGCAGACTGTATTCTCTATGAATTAGAAACTCGTTCTTAATATCTCAAAGATCACAAAGAACATGTATCAAGATCCATCTTATGGTATATAGGATATCAAAATAACTCGTAAGAATTACGATTAAATCGATATCTTTAATCGCACATTATAAAGTATTTATTATGTCATCATCAAATGATACATAAGATTGATTAGACATTCTAATCAATATCTCTTTCGAAAAAGGAATCATCCTTTACGAAAGATGAATACTTTATATAAGACACACAATAAATGTCCAACAGTTATACTAACTGTCATACAGATAGCCTAGTTATGTCCTTTATTAGATCATATCTAATGTACGAATAATAGGAGTATCTCACAAGTCTCTTGGTTTTATATCTTATATAAAACTTTATATCGTATACAACAGAGATTACTCCCACTGTTTTCACGGAGTAAAGAAGACTTAGGTAAACATTTTACCTCACAAACATCTCATTATTACCATAATAATGACAATGTCGTTAGGATATATAACACTAGAAAGTAATTTGTACGCTCCCACTAACCCTTCAATCACATATGTATACTCCATACTTTGACAAGATTAGACAATCGGACGATATCAAAAATAGGGAACATAGGTTTCCGGAAGACTTATCTGAGTCTACAATAGGCTCTGTAAGCTAGCACAAAACTGCGATCTCAACAGAACACAAACTCTAGGGCCATTCCAGAATGAACTCTTCAAACAAAGAAATCACAACTGATCTCTTATCTGAATAAGTCATTCAAAAATGCCACTTTGCATTCTTTAGTTAAAATGTACAGTTTCATATTAACATTAACCAATATATCTCTAATTGTTCATTTAGGGTGACTAGAGATAAGTTTTCTCAGAATTTACAATAGATTGCTGAGTATAACTTTTCTCACTGTCATACTGTAAAGGTCAAACCTTTAATAAGCTCACAATGCTTTCGCTGCGCAAACAATTAGCACATTAATTCATAATGAAAGCTTAGTCAAGTTCAAAACTTGATCGTAGTAAGCTATGAACAATCTTAGATCTATGGTTCAATGGTGAACTTCCAGAATCGATATCAAATATCGCTTCCATTATAAGTCATAGGATAATTTTTCTTCAATAAGAAAACAACAGAACCATTAAGTATCAAATACTCGTGAATGATTCTGTTATCCTATTAGACTTATATAGAAGATGTATAAGGGTTGTTTCATCTTATTAATTACATAGTTCCATTTATAATTTATCATTCTCACATTTGACTTCAATAAGTCAAGTCTTTTCTACAATAATTAACATCAGATGTTACACACCAAGTAATAAAACAATTTTATAACTTAGGATCGTAGGAAAGATATTCTATTAAATAGAATACAATATTCTATTAAACATAATAAACGATAAACTTTTACTTATACCTCCAAGGTGTAAGTAATTTCCATTATATAACTATTATATAAAAAAAACATTCAAATCTTAAACTTTTAAAGATTCGGATTTTCTACCTATACATATATCATATATGTAACTATAGAAATTAATGGAACATTAATTAAAGAGATGAATTAGTGTTACTGGAGCATAACCCCAAGAGTATTGAAACTAATTCGGTAACATTCAATATCAAACGAATCAAATCATATAAGATTCGATTGCTCCCACTACTAAATTCCATCAAGATGGAATCATGGAAGAATAATATTGAATATGAATCATATTCACTGAATAACCTTAGAACTAATTGCTTTAAATTCAAATGTTTGATCGTATCAAAGATCTTTGAACAGTTCAAAGACATGTAATGAATTTTAAGGATCAAGTTTTCAAAATACTTCAGATTGAATATATTTGAACAAGTCAAAAATGTTCAATCTTCGTTTCATCAGAACAGATTGAAAGTTCTTGATACTTTCAAGACTTTCAATATGTGTTCCTTCAGAAACATGTAACTAAGTTATGACAATTCATCAACTAAGTTACGAAATAAATAAAACTACCTTAAGCAATTATTATTCCTTAAACTACATACATCCAATGTATCAGTTAAATAAATCTGGTGGTCCAATGACAATCATTGGTTAAATGAGATCTTAATCACTTTCCTGAATACAATATTCATTAAATGGATAAGGATATGTGGTGTGATCTAGTATCAAACCATCCTTCACTATACGGAATAAGCATCCAATGCTTAAGTGATTAAACTCATAAAGCACCGTTCTAAATTATTTACTTTACCGAATAATTTTTCTTCATGTTTATCTCTACGTCAATGACACTACTAGTTATTATAAAATATGTAACAATTGTTTATAAAGAACAAGTGACTATCCAATAGTAGCGAGTTCCGATATCAAATATCAAAACAATCGTTAACCAATATTTCAAATAACTAGACGGGAGATCTGGTATCCAATACCTATAGTTGTAGTATTATGAAAATCGATATTTTCTATACACAAATATACGCATCTCATTTCTTTAGCTTTACTATTTGCATTCAACTATTCACAACAATTGTAAATAACTGATTAGCAAATTGTGTCAGACACATTACCTCTAAAGGTAATTAAAGCTTAGAAACGTCATTACTAGATAAACAAATACCTAATAGGGCTTTCTAAATGCCAGTCAAGAATCTCGAGACATGAACTAATTCAAGTCAATTCTTACTGCATAAGAAACTATTGTCTCTAAAGTATTATATCCTAAAGGGGATATCTATCTAGATTATCTATCATGACTTAGAAACTAAGTCATTAACCATCTTGATTTTTCAAGAAAATCGGAACAACAGTTCCCGATGGTTTAGACCAATATAATAATATCCTAGTCTATTAGTATCTAGAACCTATTCTAGAATGACTGCAACCAAGAGTCTAGTCAGATAACATATCATAATATGTGTGCAGTAAATAAAAGTTTAATTCTATATACTATAGAATAAGGAAACAAACAAGCGGCAATTTCCATAATAATATACACTGCCAAAGTTATGGAATATTTTAAACTTAGCAGTGCCTCCCACTATTTTACGTAATACCGTAATCCCCAACGGAAAAATGAGAATTCAATAATTAAATCGAATTACATAATGGGAAGAGGACCCCATGAATATATTTCGACTCACAGCAGAGGCACGGTCTCGCCTACGTATATTCATAGGTAGACAACTAATTGTCAATCACTCACTAGTGACTCCGAGGTTCCGGTCCTGGTCGTTTTTCGTTGTCGCTGCGAGGCAGGCCCACAAGGAGACGTACCAAGGTTAAACTTGTCAATGATAAACTCAAGTTACTTGCGTAACCCTGACAGCTAGGGCACGTTCAGGATTCCGCTTTCGCTTGAATTTATCTAGTATCTAATATACATTCGGCATAAATAAATTTCTATCAGCTACACCCTCACAGCAGAGGCACGGTCTCGGATGTAGTCAACGAAAAGATATTTATAAACCGTATTGACAAGACGGACCAAGAAACAAGTATTCCAAATACTAGCTACTTTAAAACCTTATTAAGTGGGGATATTCCATTAAGTGTCATACACCCTAAATCTAATCAAATTAGATTATAACATGCATGTATAAAGTCAAGAAAACATGATTAAACATTGAATAAAACAAGCTAATCATTTATGGAGGCCTAGAATCAGACTCGCTCTGATACCATTTTGTTGGGGTTTTAGGGGCTTAATCCGGTAACGCAGCGGAAGCGGTGGAAAATCAAATTTTCCGATTTCAAAACTTTTTCTCGGATTAATTAAATAAACATATTTATTTAATTATCCAATAATCAAATTATGAAATAAAATTCAAATGAATCATATTCAAGTGAATTTACCGAATTGCCCTTACACTTGGTATTTAGTCCATTTTTGTTTGAAATTGATCTAATCAATTTTGAATGATTCTAAATCATTTCTAAGATGAACTTATCATGTTCAAAACACCAAAAGCAACACAAATGCCCAAAATTGGACCCATGGCCGAATGCACTCCAATGGTGCCATTTTGTGCACTTTGTCATTTCATGCATCAAAACACATCAAGATGTAATCCAATGAACATGAAACTTTATATGCATGATATGCACATCCAAATGCAAAACATATATGAAAAGCCCCAAATTTGGAATTGGTCATGAACCCTAATTTTTCAATTTCTTCTAATTGGACAAATTAGACCAAATTGGTTAAATCAAATACTTCAATCATGTTTCTTCCATCCAATCAAAGTCTCAACATAATGAAACAACTCAAGATCAAATCTAGGTCATCTAAGAGTGGGTAAAAAACTCTAGATTAGCAACAAGGTTTCCAAAACCATAAAAGAACACTTATTATTACAATAGCCATAAGCTTCCTTCATCATACATGCTCTACACTTTCACCAAAACTTCCATCATCAAAAAAACAAAGAATAAAGAAAGAAATAACCTAAGAACATCATATGTTAAAGACTAGATCCTAAGGAACATTTTCCTTTCTAATAGTAAGTTCGAAAAACTTACTAAAATCCAAGCTTTCTTTGGTTTCTTCTTTCTTTCTCACAAGCTTTCTTTGGTTTCCATTAATGGAGTTTTCTTTTAAAGTGTATTAGGTTATCAAATGAAAATGAAATGAAAACTATAAATACTTGTTTTAGTTTAGCCTTGGCCGAATTTGGCCAAGCCAAATACAAGAAATATAATTTCAATATCATTTCACCTTTAATTTGATCAAGTTGATTAAATATCTAAAAACCACTTTATTAGATATTTATCACTTGGTCAACAAAGGCAACTAAGCCTTAAAACAAATATCTAAATATTAAAATATTTATATTTTAATTAATTTAATCATTTAACAATTAAATAATTAATTAATTAATTAAATACATATATACATTTATGATATTAGTCAAATATCTCAATTTGACAATTAATTAATGTGTATTTAAATTAATCAAGTATTAAATGTAAATACACAACAATTAAGGAAATGACTATCGGGTCCCTAAGCATGTATTTTTGCGTTTAACCTTTAAACGACTTTATAAATCATCAATATTATTTATTAATGTTGTTCTAGTGCTCTACGAGTATATTTCATTATTGAGACTCTCTAGATTCAGGTATATCCATCACGAAATCCAATTTCGTGTCCATAATCTATCCACCCGTAGATTATGACGATCACGGATAATCTCGCTGAATCATACAGGTCGAGGTCATTGCATACGTATAATCCCTCCGTCACAGATATCCAGATAATCCCAGAGATATAGATGTAAACGTCAAATCTCTATAGGTATTATCTCATCGACGTATCTATTAGCAATCTCTAAATAACATTCGGAACATACTTCCGAAGTATACTGTGGCCACAGATTTAACAGACTGCTAATTATATATGGACTACATATGCTCTGTACACAGAACTGACGGATCCTATCTTGACACACACAGGATATCCTGAGGATCGATCCACACCCAATGAACAGGCGGAGGTCTGATCTAAATAGATCAGTGACGTGACTGTCATCTAAGTGTGGAGGATATCTCATACATCCACAGTGGTGTCTCAAGTCGAAGGACCACTATGCTACTCAACCCGAGAAGATTCTTATGGACGTTGGTGTACCATCCATTAAGAATCTTCGGTGAGCCGTGTTGGTTTATTCTAAGGTCCCAAGATCAAATCAAGACATGAAATAATGTGTGAACACACCAACGGAGGTAGCGGAATACTCACATTGATCGGTTATGTCGATTTGGAGACGAT
>SKCR01052317.1:0-21352 GCA_019454045.1 Zanthoxylum bungeanum | reverse complement strand
GAACAGGAATTGGGTCGAGTCTTAGCTGCGAGGAATATGCACTTGATATATGACGGAGGAAATCTTGGACTTATGGGGATCGTTTCAAAGGCTGTACAGGAAGGAGGCAGTCACGTTTTGGGAATCATCCAAAACCCTTGGCAGAGGCAAATCTTATTGAACCATCAACGGAGAGGAACTGATTGTGCCAGGTATGTCTGAACGACTAGTGGAAATGATTAACCATGCTGATGCTTTTATTGCTTTGCCAGGTGGTTTGGGTACATTGGAGGAAATTTTTATTGTGTTATCTTGGGCGAACCAGAACATACACTAGAAACCAATTGGATTGCTCAACGTTGATGGATTTTATGATTTTCTTTGTGTGTTTCTTGATGATGCTCGGAGAAATGGGTTCGTGTCGAAACCTTTAAAAGAACTCCTCTTTACTGCCAGAACTGCTCCGGATCTAATAGACCAACTCATAGCCTATGAACCGCGAGTTGACCCAATCCTTTCAAAGATAAATTGGTTGAGGTGATCGTGGTAAGAGGCGTAGGATTAATCTGGATCTTAACCTTTAATTTCCTGTAGATTTCAGCTAACCAGGTACGACATTCGTAACTCTCCTTTACTGTTAAGACATTGGGGACATTGTCTCATTTAGGTTTGGGGGAGGGAATTAGTTGATCAGTACCTTGTTTTTAGTTTGTGTGTTATTTTTATTTTTAGTCCAAAATTTTTCGAAAAATACAAAAAAAATATTTTGCGTTTTTGTGTTTTGACTAAAAAGGTGAAATTGGTAAAAGATAGCTGAGTAAGGAGTTTCCACTCCTGAGACGTATCTCAAACCATTTATTTCGAAACAAGTTAATTTTTGTTTATTTCATTTTAAATTATTTAATTTGTAAATTCTCCTTAACACTGACTAAAATGGACCTTCATATGCTCAGTTGGCAGGTATTATCAATATGCATAGTAACATACGGACATGAGCTATAATTGAAAAAAGTTGTAATATTCAGTGCTATAGTTTAATTGGAGGAAGCATCTCAAAAAGCGATGGCATAAAAAAAAATTCTGATGAATAAAATAAAGCATCTAAGATCCGGGTTATTAGTCTGTAAGGTGTTTTAACACCTAGTGCCCTAAAACCAACTGGGTTTGGAATCACTGGCCCAAAGCTCGTTACATGGATCGAAGATGCTGCAAAAATATATTTATATCTGAAGTCTGGGTAATTAAGTCCGTAGAGGTGTCTTAACACCTGGTGCCCTAAAGCAACTGTTTGGGAGCCACTGACCCAAAGCTCGTTACATAGACGGAAGGTATTATATATAAATAAAAAGTCAAAATTCAGAAAAAGCAAAGAAAAAATCAGAAAATTCAGAAAAATTATTCCATTGCTGCAAAAAGGTGTGAAATCTGATAGAATTTTAGGACAAAAATATTATTCTCTTATCAACTGCACTTATGACTGTTGTGGGCAAAAATGAGTTGATTAATATTTGTTGGCTGTGTATATGGAGAATGGTAAAAATAATCGGAGAATCTACTTATTCGGTAATTTAGAAAAAGAAACAAAACAACTAGTAACTTGTAGTAGAAGTTTCACCTGATTAGTCACTAACTTCTTATTCTCTTTTCTCTTGTATTTTTGCTTTTGTGTGCATTAGTTTTAACTAACTTTTTACTTTTGTAAAAATGTTTATGGGTATCATTGCTGTAAGCCCTCACGAGACTACAACTCGTCCACTAGGGACACCTAGTGGTTTAAAGTCTTGTTGCATATGCTAAATGCAATCGTGATCCCTACGAAAGTGGCTTAGTTAATTTTATTTTTATGTTATTTTATTTTATGTTTTGCTCGAGGACTATCAAAATGTTAGGTTTGGGGGTGTGATGAGTGGTATTTATATCACTTATTCTCACTCATTTGACCTAATATTTCGTATAGTTTCTCGAGTTTTGTTAACGTTTTGATGTGTTTTGTTGTTATTTTACAGATAAATAAAGTTTGGAAAGCACTTGAGGCAATTTGGGACAAAAACGGACAAAAATGCGTCAACAGGGATATTTTCGTCTTTTCCGCGTAGCGATGCTGAAGCCATGGGCGGCACGACGCCCAGGATGCGCCGAATGTGCTAACATGCGCCGTCAGCCACGTGTCAAAATCTGATAGGTTGGACTTGCTAACGTGCACCAGATCTTGCTAACGTGCGCCGGATCTTGCTAACGTGCACCGCCCTTGCTAACATGCGCCTCATGCCACGTGTCATCACCTCATTGGACCACCCAAACTGCGTGCCACGTGTCGCCTCTCTCTTGGACCGAATAATCAACGAATCAGAGCATGCCACATGTCACTATTCTATTAGACCGAATTTACACCCACTCACAAGATTACACGTGGCACGATTTCATTGGACCGCATCGCCAGTCAACCAGAGCGTGACACATGTCACCAATTATTGTGCCGACAGCCGCGTGGTCAACGTACGCGTGGACTCCAGAAACTGTTGCCAGCGTCGCGACGCTAGTGCATTTTCAGCGTCACGACGCTGGACCAAATTTGCCTATAAAAGGAGGCCGTCATTTCAGTTTTAGTTGCACATTTCTCTCTCATTTCTTTGATGTAAAATCGGGAGTTTCTCTCTCTAATCTCTTTTAATTTAAGTTTTGTAATTAATTACATTTTGTAATAGTAATTACTTTCTGTAATAGTAATAGTAATAGTAATTTATCTTGTTTTTACTGTTTCAGTTTTACTATTCAACCATGATGAGGTAATTTCTCCTTGCTAAGGTGAAAGGTAATTCTTTTTACTGTTACTATTTAGATTAATCTCCCTTAAATATAATATATTTACTATTTAAAATTTGACTTAATACGGATACCGCCATATTGGTCGGTTGGCTATTAAATTTAAATTGGTTTAAACCGGACTAATCCAGGATACCGCCTATATGGCTGGTTGATAATTAAATTTTCTTACCGCCTATATGGCAGGTTCATGGACAAATCATACCGCCTTTATGGCTGGTCGGACTTAATTTGAATTAATCAGGTTACCGCCTATATGGCTGGTTGGTAATATTATCACAAGTTTATATATTATTTTATGGGAGATATCTAAAATAGTAAATAGTAAAAGTAATTCCTTTTACCTTAGCATTTTATTTTATTGTTATTTACTTTTCAGTATTTACTTTACCGCATTTACTATTTCGCATTTTTACTTATGGTTTTTACTTTTAGTTTTTACTAGCCCGAGCCATGTGTCATAACTAAGTTAGTTATCTAGGGTTGTGATGAATATCAATATCACTGGTTTATAAGAGTTAGATTATAGTTTGGGTAATATAAAGATTTATTTATTGAGTCTTAATTAATGCTTTTTATTAACTGACCATTAATAAAATTGATTAGGTAAAACTTAAAATGAACTAGACATAGGGATTTTAAGTTTAAGACCTTAGACTCAATAGCCCACGATCTTCCTTGAGGATAGATAACTCTTTTAATAGATTTCCTTACAGGATATGAATATACCTGTGGCGGGGGGGGCCTTAGCCTTAAGGAACTTAATCTTAATGAATCTATGTAATTTGGTTGACATAGACATATGGTTCAATTGGATTATACTAGGTATTTGTAATTGACCATCGGAAGAGGCTTTCACTTAATTTAGTGTTCTAGGTTAATAAATCAATATATTACCCAACTATAGGACAACCACTTCATGTTTAAATAATATTGAAAAGATTCACAACCCTAGATAGTTTTTAATATTGAATTTTCTTAAAACTTACTTTCGAACAATTTTATTTACTTGTCTTTAAATTTAGAATCGTCGCCATTTCAAATCAATCAAACAACCTGTTAGATATTAGTAATCATTTGACCTCATAAAATTAATAGCTTAGGTATTAAGTCCTCGTGGGATCCATATTTTTTATACTACTTGAACGATACGTACGCTTGCGTTATACGTGTGTGTTTACGCCGGTCAGTGCCCGCCTCCGCCATGAAATCCAGGACCTTATAGACTCCCAAACAATACCTGACCCTGAAAAAGAACAGCCTAACACAAATAAAAACCCCCTGCCGAATTACCACTATGTCCCACCACCAACCTATATGATAAACTCTGGCCTATCCGAAAGCCTTGTCCTCAAATCCTTTGACCACCAAGCCTTCTGCCTGGGAATTTGGGATAACAACAGCGAGGATGAAACATAACAAGGGAAGAATTTCTGGGAAGATTTCTCCAGTAGTGATGAAGAGGTGGTAAGAGGAATGACACGCAGTGGGCATTTCTACAATGACACAAACACTAATCTTTCAATTTATCTTGATTCTAATAGTCCAACTATTTAATCAACGATTTAGGTACTATTTATTATAATGATTACTATAGTCCAACTATATAATCAACTATAATTTAATTTTTTAAATTCAAATATATTGATTACAATAATCCAATTATATAATCAACTATAAATGAAATAGTTTGAATACAGTCCAACTGTTTTATTAAAACAACATTAAATATTAGTCCAACTAATAAATAATTTATTTGACGTAATATTTTGAATGAGCGCGTATGGCAAGTAACTAAACGAATATTGCAAATTTAATACTTGCCTCCCACTATTTTTCGGCGAGCCTCTAACCCTCTGTTGAGTACTCGGGAAACCGTGTTTCCTAGTGGGCTAGGATCCTGTTAAATAACACACAATCTTGACTTTGGCTAACAAATTGTATGATAATTAACTAGGTAGATCTCTAAGATCAATTGGATCCCATCTAATTCCTAGATCCAGTAGGGGGACGTCCAAGTCCGAAACAAATATCCTATATATGCCAATATATCCAATATATTGCCTAACGTTTTTCCTCTGAATCAACTAAGCCTTGGCTTTGGCACAACAAACTTAGTGATCCCAGTCAAGCGCGACCCATTGACCTTGGAAAGCTTCGTAATCAATGTCGATTGACAAGAAGTGGTCTTGACTTTGGCCAACAAACCACAACTTGGACAAGACACTGATATGGAAAAAAGCCTTCGTGATTCAAACACATCCTCGACGGACAAAGGCCTTGACTTTGGCCAACAAGCCAATGCCAGTCTCGGATCTTGAGTGAGAATCACTCAATGGAAGGAAATACGCTTAATATTTAGCGAGGGTTTTTCGCGTTCAAATTGGCAACCAATTTATTATCTTTGTTAAGGTCTTATCATCATACACCCTTAAACATGCATTCTAAACACATAATAAAGCGCATATGAATAAAATAATAATGATATGCGGATGGATACTTTACATTGATCCTAGATCAAATCTCTCCATTTCCTCTCTCCCGCTAGCACAAGTATTTACTTCTACCCGTTACACTACACTTCTAAAGAAACCTTATATACATTGAGGGGAATAGGTGAGAAGATAAATACAAAGAGTATGGAGGTAATAGGCTGGACACGCATGTCCAATTAATAAATTCTAAATTTATTACAACAATTTCCAAAATTGCCCCACCCATCTAATATCCATTGATATACATTATTCATGCATCACAACCATGTATTCACACAAGCATGTTATCAATCAATCTAATCCAATTAATTAATCTAATAATTAATGACCATCCAATGTTCAAACAACGATTTGATTTTGCGCGAGTCCAACTCGGTTGCGAATAAGTACTCAAAGTACAAATTCTTGAATTAACTTAAACTACAACATTAAATCCAATTTAATATGTATTTAATACTAATTCACTATTTAATTCCAAATTAAATATTACACTTTATCAACGAACCTTTACGACTTAAATTCCAAATTTAATCGTTACGGGTCTCAAAGCCCGATTAACATCCAATGTTAATTTAATTAAAGTCCAATGGGCTTTTAATTAATTTATTAAGGCATGGACTTTTGGTCAACTTGGGTCAAACCCAAAGACTAAAGCCCATTTAAAGGAATCACCCTTATATGCCTAGAAACCAATTTAGGCCCAATTAAAATATTAAAGGTCCATTAGTCATAATTGGACTTTATGGTAATGGTTTTGTGCCCAATTGGATCCAACCAATTTAGCCTAAACCTAACTTGGTACAACCAAGCCCAATAAGCCCAATAACAACTTTTCAAGCCCAAATCCAATTTAAGCCCAATTTAAGCCCACTACAAAATTCCAAATTTCATATTTAATTAAACAAAGTGTATGGCATAATTAATTACCCAATTCAATATTTCCAAAACATCAATTAGCCTAATTAATCATGCTCTTTAACATTAAAACATGTCCAACACATTTTAACAAAAATCAAACCCAATTTCATGCTATTAAGCTCTCGGCAATTTGGGGTTATTTGTGTCCGATTCGGTTTCAATCCAATTAAATCCACAATCGACATTAAATCAACATTTCCCAATTGTTTCAAGTAATCCAATGATCAACGAAACAAAAAATACCAAGAATTAGGGCAATATAAGATCGACCAAGCCTCACCAAAAGGGGAAAAAATGATCCAATCACAATTTCATGAAATTGATCCAATCAATCTTCAATTAAACTACATTTAAGCATACTCAATCATCCAATTTCATAAAATCATGCTCAAATACAATTTACCCAATTTTAACCCTAAATACAAGTTTCATGCTTTTACTCACTCTGATACCATTGTTGGGTAATCTCTAAGTCTCGAGGATCGAATCAAGCATAGAAACATACATGTGAATACACGAGGAAGTTGCGAAATACTTACATCGAGCGGTTGAGTGATGCGTCGAAGAACAAAAACTTCAAGCTCCCTCCAAGGTGTGTCACGACAGTGGACTATTTTTGGTCTTCAAAGAATTCGGCAATGGTCATCCAAATGTGCTCCAAGCTCCAAGCTTCGGTGGACGATTCCAAGTTCACGTGTGCGGTTTCCCTATCACCTTCGCAAGACTCAAATGTGTGCTAGCACCTTGGAATTTTGCCATAAAATTCACTAATTTGTTCCTTATGGCTCTCGGCTTTTGATGAACAAAAGAGAGAAAGAAAGCCCATTGGGCGTGAGTGAGGAGAGGAAAGAGAGAAGAGAAGAATATGTGTCGGGTTGCTAATTGATTTCAAAAATCAAAACATATACCAAATAATAAAATAACAATATATGTCATTGAAGCTTTCAAAAAGCTTTCCAACCACTTCCATCAACTCACATCACTCATGAATAGTGACTGGTGTCAATCACTCAAAGTGAAAGACATCTATCACTTGATTGACGAATGATGTGACGCTAGATGTGACTTGCGGGTCCCACTTCGATTCTAAATGCGAATGGTTCCGCATCACTCCCGGGCTCGGATTCACTAATTTCGAATTAACAAATTTTCTGTTGTGACGTAATTAAATCAAATTTAATTAAATAATCATGCCTAGCATAATTACTATTCACATCGCTAACGAATTAATTCTAAATTAATTCGTTCACCCGAATTAAAATCTAATTTCAATTCCGCGTCGAAATCCAATTTCGTTTAATATATCGAATATATTAATTTATCGATTAATTCTAAATTAATCGTTCTCTCTCTTTAAATAATATTTTATCCCAGATAAAATATCTCTGTAATTAATCCCAGCTTAATTTTTTCTCTCAACTAATTAATCCCAGATTAATAAAGTGCGAGTCATACGTCATCGGTGAATCTTCGGGAAGCGACCATGAGATCCTCAGATATGTTGGCAGTAAATTCGGTCATCGGACTATCCGAACACGTAAGTACCTCATACTACGTTTTGTACCGATTTACAAGACAAGGTTGGCTTCTAGCAAAGCGCCATGACTACCCAATTTCCTAGAAACATGCTTACAGGAATAAGCGATCTATATCAGGCGTAGTATACGTAGTATTGCGTATCTCGATCCAGTATCGGATGTCACATGCTAGGCCTGGGGTTGGAATTGTGTCTGCCCCGTACGAAGCACATATTGGATCTCTGGTAACTAGTTTATATAATCGGATAAACATGACCCAGTCATTTTATCCCGATAGCTGCAGCTTATAAGAGAACAAGTCCGGTATCCTACGTGACCATCATCTCCACTATGACTGGAGTGATACTTCCGTCTCGACATCACACCCAACACACTACGATTCTCAATATACCCAGCAGAGGTGTACACAGAACCCGTTAAAGCCCTGGACGACCTAAAACCAAAGTATATTGATTGTCGCAAGTATTAGCGGTGCAAGTCTCAGGTTAAGACCAAATACACCTACCCTGATTTCGGACTTCCATAGACACATAGTCATACTACCAATGGAATTCCGAGAGGTCTATCCAGAGCGAAGCTGTTTTCCGTACCATCGATAAAACACAACCTCCTACTACACTTGCATGAGTATCCTATACCGAAATATATGAGAACTATGTCGTTATGCCCTCATAACGCGCACAAGTGTAATACTAGTCTTTTATGCATTATCGATGTCCGATCTCGATAATACTTTGACTATGGATATTTAATGATTAAACCTTCGCGGATTGATACTGTCTCATATCATCTCAATCCAGGTACTAATCATAAGGACCTCATATCATTTATACATCTTGGTGATCTAATCACAAATGATAAGAGATCAATTTCCTTTGTCATATAGTTAATTTGTACAACAACACCACGATCTGTACAAATAGTGATGCTATGGGTCATAACTGTCCAACATCTGACCTTACAAATAACACACTCAGTTCGCACAAAGCACCTTCAATTCAGCCCTCAACTTAAGCACAAAGCACCTTCAATTCAGCCCTCTTTCACGTAAGACGCTCCTCTTCACGTCAGCCTCTTTGCTTCACGCTAAAACAGCAACCCATCAGCCCCTAAAACACAGCCCCTTACCACCGAAAACTGCCCCTGGAACATAGCCCCTGACCACCAAAAACTGCCCATGGAACATAGCCCATGACCACCGAAAATCACCACTGAAACAGCCCTTAAAACCACCGAAACTGCACCTTAGAAACTGCCAGCAATTACCGTGAAACACAGTCTAGAACTGGCTCCAAACAACCACAAAAATAGTAAGCCAAAATACCCTTAAACAACCGCAAATAGTGACCAGAAAATACAACGAAAACAACAGCGAAATAAAGTAAAACAACAGCCCAAAACTGCAAAGCAACGAATGAAAACAACGAACCAGTAAATCGGAGGAGTTACGAAGCATCAACCCTTCCGACAACCGCGTAGCGCACTTCCAAGAGACGACTTAAGAGGTTAGACCTGAGGGCACCCTTTTTTTATTTATTCTCCTTTTTTTTCTTACTTTATTTCGCATGAGTATTGTGGATTGGTGTATGATATGACTTTCGGATGAATGGAATATGTGTTCTCTCTTGCGGTATTTCGGATGGAAACCCAGACGTAAATTCCGTAGCCGAATCCGAATGGACGGTATTGCGGTATGTACTTGGGAGACAAATCCACGTACCACTCGAGAGACACAAATATTTCATTTCATCCAACCTTGTGTTTGAGCATGATTTAGTCGTTAGTATGTTATTTATTTTTAAGCATGATTTAGTCGTTAGTATGTTATTTCTTTATGCATGATTTAGTTATTTGCTTTCGCATTAGGAATTTATTTACGTTTATGTCTAGGTTGTTATTTATTCATGTTTGATAACAATATGCTCATGAGATTATTGTGTGTTATCGTGGTGTTTGCCGTTATGATGACTTACTTTTAAAGCATGCAAACTTAGATATAGGTTTTATTTTCATGCACGTGAATGTAGAAATAGAATACTATTGGGAATATATGTTGCGTAGACTTGGTTAAATTATTACACAAATCCGTTCATTACAAGTGGCATAAGTAAGGGACCATTCTGAACCCAACGGTTTGAGGTCTTCCCTTGAGAGGGGTGAGTGCGGCCTTAAATCTTTGTCCCAGTTCATACTGGGTGGCGACTCCATTATTCTCCGGTTTAGTTCCTCCGTGGGTGTAGGCAAGGTACAAAAGTGGGCGACGCTGTCCGGGCTCGCATCCCGGTCGGGAGTACGGAGTAGTCCGCGGGGAACTAAACCGGAGAAATAAAATGGAGTCACCACCCAGTGTGAACTGGGAAATGATTTAAGGCCGCACTTACCCTTCGCAAGGGAAGACCTCAAACCGTTGGGTTCGGAACGGTCCCTTACTTATGCCAATTGTAATGAAAAGATTTATTCAATAGTATAACCAAGTCTCATACAACACATACAAGATAATTTAAGCAACACACAAAAGTTTGCACACCCATAATCGTAAATAAGAAATAAAGGCAAAACGCATTATTCATAAACATATTGAAATTTAAACTGCAATAGTGTAATTAATGACAACTACAAAAGCATTAATAATAAAAGCAGGTAATTAGGTGCATAATGCAAAGGAAATGACCAAAGAAGCAAACGTGCATGAAATGTGATGAAAAGAAATCTGTTCACTGCATGTGCATTCGTGTAACGTTTGAAAATACGTTCAAACGATAAACAGAATGTTTGCGTTCATATATCGTTCGAAAATTTGTTCGAACGGGATGAGACCTGATGCATGGTAAAGCAGAATACATGCGCGTTCGAGTAGCGTTATGAAACGCGTTCGAACAGAAATGAGACAGAATATTCACATTCGTATAGCGTTTGGAAACACATTCGAACGGGATAAGACCTGATGCATGATAAAAAAATAGATACGCATTCGAGTAGCGTTCGTAAACACGTTCGAACGGACTGAGGCAGAATGCATACGTTCGTGTAGCGTTTGGAAATGCGTTCGAACGAGATCACCAAAATGGCATCTGAAATGACACAAACACATGTATAGATAAACAAATACATAATGTAGGACCTCGTATGCCTGATTGAACATATTTCACATTCAATCGAGTGTACTTCATCCGGCGCGGAAAAACATCATGGTAAAGGTAGCCTTTAGGCATTTCCCTCGAATAGAGGACCTTTAATCCACCCTAGTTAGCCCATGCGCACTAGAATGCAATGCATGCATAAATAAAGCAATGATATGCAAATGGTAAATGACATAATAAAAGGTGCGGCAAAACATCATGGTAAAGGTAGCCTTTAGGCATTTCCCTCGAATAGAGGACCTTTAATCCACCCTAGTTAGCCCATGCGCATTAAATATCAATGCATGAATAAACAAATAAATAATATGGGACCTTGTATGCCCGATTAAACACATTTACCATTAAATCGAGTGTACTTTGTCCGGCGCGGCAAAACATCGTGGTAAAGGTAGCCTTTAGGCATTTCCCTCGAATAGATGACCTTTAATCCACCATAGTTAGCCCATGTGCACTAGAATGCAATGCATGCGTAAATAAAGCAATGATATGCAAATGGTAAATGACATAATAAAAGGCGCGGCAAAACATCGTGGAAAAGGTAGCCTTTAGGCATTTCCCTCGAACAGAGGACCTTTAATCCACCCTAGTTTGCCCATGCGCATTAAATTATCAATGCATGACTAAAAAAACAACACATCGAAAATAAATAGCGGAACAAAATTAAATACCAAAATGTAACACGTGCTTGAAAGTTTCTCAAGCGGTACGTGGAGTTGTATCCCAAGTACAGACCGCACTACCGTCCATTCGGATTCAGCTACAAAATTCACGTCTGGGTTTCCATCCGATATACCGCAAGAGATAGCACGCAATCATCAACTCAATGTATGCATGGAATATGATAATGCATGTGATGAAACAACAATAAATAACAGAAATGATAAATAGTAAGCTAAGTGCGAAATATTAAAGGAAAATAAATGACTAAAAATAAATGGCGGAATAATAAAAGAGAGATGTGACCAATGGTTTGGCCATTTTTAATATAGGACTTCACATGCCCGGTTGGACGTATTCCACGTCCAACCAAGCATGCCGTGTCCGAAATAACAAAATAAAATATAACAAAGGGGTGCCCTCAGGTCTTAACTTTTAAGTCGCTTCTTGGGAGTGCGTTGGGACGTCGCCGGAAGGGTTAATGCTCAGTTATTTTTCTGGTTTGCCGTTGTTTTGTACTGTCATTTTCGTTGTTTTCTTCACTGTTTTTCTACTATTTTTCCTTACTGTATTGCTCGCTGTTTGGTTGGTTTTATAGACTGTTTTGGGGTATTATTTTTGGTGTTTATCGGGCTAATGGTGGCTGGACGTTCAGTGTGTACCGAGTGTGTGGGGCTTCAAAATGAGTGTGTGGTCTGATTGTCTTTGGTGGCTGCCGAGTTGTAGAGGGCTGGGGGCTGTGAAGTTTCGGTTTAGGGATATTTGGCATTTGTGTGTTGATTAGGGCTGCTGCTTGTTGGCTTAGGGTTGTTCTTTAGTCGGTGGAGGGCTTGAACTTTTCTTTGTATTGTCGGTTGGAGGCTCAGTGTGTGTCTTGTTGTTCGGTCAATGAGTTATGTTAGTGAACTGTTTAGTTGATTTGGCTGAGCGAGAGAGGGAGACGTGAGGGTTCCTGAGGGAGGGAGGCGTGAGGGTTGATCCAATGAGTGGTGTGTGTTGTTGTAAGTCCTTGTGTGTGATAGTGTGTTCATCAACGTGGTGTTTTGTTGCTTACGCTGGAGAGAGGGGACGTGAGGGTTGTTAGGGTTCTCTTGTGTCGGTTCAATGGTGTGAGGTGGCTTTGATGGTTTGTTGACTTAGAGATGGTGCAGTGAGTGTGTTTAGAGAGAGAAGGAATAGAGTTCAGAGAGGTTCGAGAGAGTAGATGACTTAGGGTTTTTATTCTTTGTTTGGCCGTGAATGAGAAAGGCTATGGAGAGTGAGAAAGAGAGATTTTGTTGTGGTTCACGTGTGCATGAGTTTAGGGTTTTTGTTTCGTACCGAGGGGGAGAGAGAGATAGAGGCTGGCTGTGAGTTAGATGGTAAGAAGCCAGGGGCTAGTTTTAGTCTTTTAGAGAGATGGAAGAGAGAAGGAGTAAATAGAGAGTGATGGAAGGCTGTGGTTGTTTGTGTGGCTTGTTTTCTTTTTTTTTCATTCCGTCTGTGAGTGAGATGAGAGGGAAAGGCCTGAGAGTTAGCTAGGGTTTTGTGGTCTAAGGGTCTGTGTTTCACGTTGAAGCTGATGAGTGCGTCTTGCTGAATGAAGAGAGTGGGGACTGTCTAGGGTTTATTCATTGTTTTCGATTGAGAGAGGCGAGGGAGAGAGTGATGGAGAGAAGAGGCCGAGAGCCTTAGGGTTTTATTATTTGTATTACCGTGAGAATGTGCCAATGGACATTAGGGTTTTTTTGTTTCCTCCTTTATATAGTATCTTGTTAGGGTTTCCTTGTGTGTGCATGACTTAAAAAGGGAACAAATCAATCAATATGTGTGTATTTAATTTAAAATATAAGGAAAGAATATTCATATTTTTTGTGGGAAATTTCTTTAATTTGGGATGTGATTGGATTAAATTATGAAGGGGATTTGATTTAATTAGGAAGGGGATTATTTTGATTTAAACTGGATTTGATTTAATTTAATCGGATTTAATTTAATTTAATTGGATTTGATTGGATTTAATTTAATTTGTGACATGTGTTTTAAATATTTTAATTATTTTTGGATTGGGCTTGGGCGAAATGAACTTTGGATGGGTGAGGGGGTTTTGGGCTGAGGCTTAATATTTTAAAATAGAGATTAATCGAGCGAACCCGAGGCCAATTAGCGAGTTAAATTATTGATGTATTAATTTTTAAATTTTTTTCCTTTCGACGTCCGTTTCCCGCGACTTCCGCAACTTATCGGGTAGTGCCTTCATAGAAGGCTCATCATTGGGCTTTCATGCAAAAATGCAAGTGTCTACTGTCGCCCCCACTTTGATGGGACTTGTACAGTGTGTGACAATGACAATCCTATCAAAGTCATGCATGTATTTTTTTACTTATCTGGCTTGCCAGCTGTTGGCGAACTTACCTGTTGTTTTGAGACGCTTCGAACCGAGTTGATTTGGTGACGAGGTGCTGTGACCCATGGGTCTTGTTCCCGAACCACCGAGTGGGTTTTGTTCCCGAATTGAATTGAGGGTCTTGTTCCCGAATTGAGATGAATATCTTGTTCCCGAATTGAGATGAGGGTCTTGTTCCCTATTTGAGTTGTGGATTTTGTTCCCAAACTGAGTTGTGGGTTTTGTTCCCGATTGTGGGTCTTGTTCCCAAATTGAATTGCGGGCCTTGTTCCGATTGTGGGTCTTGTTCCCAAATTGAGTTACGGGTCTTGTTCCCGATTGTGGGTCTTGTTCCCAAATTGAATTGCGGGTCTTGTTCCCGATTGTGGGTCTTGTTCCCAAATTGAGTTGCGGGTCTTGTTCCCGATTGTGGGTCTTGTTCCCGATTGCGGGTCTTGTTCCCAAATTGAGTTGCTAGTCTTGTTTCCCGATTGTGGGTCTTGTTCCCAATTGAGTTGCGAGTCTTGTTCCCGATTGTGGGTCTTGTTCCCAAATTGAGTTGCGGATCTTATTCCCGATTGTGGATCTTGTTCCCAATTGAGTTGCGGGTCTTGTTCCCGATTGTGGATCTTTTTCCCAATTGAGTTGTGGGTCTTGTTCCCGATTTGTTGTGGGTTTTGTTCCCGATTTGAGTTGAGGGTCTTATTCCCGAACCGCTTGTCTTTGCCGCTTTTCTTGAAAACCTGCGAACAAAAACAAAGCAAAATTGTGTGCATGTGACATGTATGCATGTATGCATGGATATGTTTCCTATCATCATCAAGGCATCAACATTTACTTAATAGTGCCGAATCTAACCAAATGGGACAACTTAAGCTTAACTCTTTATCTAATTCGAAAATGGGAATAGGGATTTAAGCATTAAACTTTGAAATAGAAAGAAGGAATAGAAAAAAGAGCTTACTTGGTGGGTGATGAGTTGAAAAAGAGCAATCCTTATTTCTTATGATTGGCGTGAACAATGATTCACACCTTCTTCTTCTTGTTGATGAAGAAGAAACGTAAATTGGAGATGAAAAAATGAGAAAGATGAATATTAACTCATTTATACAATAAATGGTTGATATTTTATGAATAAAATAATATAATTAACTCTCACATGTCACAATTCTAGAAAACTCACGAAATTTCACTATTTAACCCACCAAAACACATAATATTTACCTTCTTCTGTTCAATAATTGAAAAATTGTTCAACATAAAAGTTGTAGATTATTGTCTGAACTTTCCAAAGATATAAGGATCTACGAAAACAGACATCAGTAGCTTAAGTTATGGCCAAAATGCTAAGGATTTTCCGTTACACGACAGAAAATAATCATATATCGGAACTGCAAATTTTTCGTCAAGTTTTCAAAAAATTATTTGATGGATACTATTTACTCATGCATGATTTTATGATACGTAATACATCTAACATGACAAAAAGAATTCCCTGGGTTGCATCGGAATGACCAAGGTGTTACATTCTCCCACTTATTTAGGATTCGTCCTCGAATCCTAACCTGGGCTACTTGACGTGTCACATGAAATGAATTCAACTATCACATGCAATGATATCATGACTCTCACATGCAATAAATCTCCTACATGAGTTAGAGAACTTACTTAAAGTCAATGGACCTGCTGCAGTCAATTGACGCCTAAAGAACCATACTCTAATACCATCTTTGTCACACCTCAGTTTTTCAGGACGTGACCGGGAGGAGACAGCGTAGCCATATCCTTAAGTCTCATGACTTACACTAAAATAACGTGAGATAATCTATTTTTGACCTGAACCTAAACTACATACACCGTTATCATATCATATCTTTATCCTAGATATGTGTTAAATGGGCAAACCCCAAACCTGGAATGATTTCGAATACAAACTGTTGACGGCTGATTTTGGTCTCAGGGTAATATTGGAATATCACTCCCGAGGAAATCCTCCTTCAATAGTGAATTTGTTGGTTATGGGGGACCAAAGGTAAATTTAGCGAAAAAACAGATGAACACACCAAACAACAAGGGGATTTAACGTGGTTCGGTGGATTTGGATCCAACCTACGTCCACGGACACAAAAAAAATGGTACTTTTATTACTTAAACACTCTTCTTGGATCTTCACAAGTCGGAGCTTGAAGATTCGGATCACTAGTTTTTTGTTGATGATTTGATGATATTGAGGATGCCTTTTACACATACTATGCCCTCCTATTTATAATAATACAGAAATCAGACTCCTATTTGCATAAGAAATCCTAGTTGAACTTTAGTCTTCTTTCCTTGTAAGGATTCCTAGTCCGATTCTCCCTTCTCTTTTCTTATTCCTTTTCGGATTCTGACTTCATTTCCTTGTGAGAGTAAAATAATCTGCTTATCTTATCCGCAAGAATAGGGTGTCGTCATCTTGAATACGTCTCGCCGTCTGGTCGGTCTTCATGAGGTCGGTCATGACAGTCTTTTATGCTGAGAGTGTTTGATAAGTGTGGTTTATACCCACTTATTCCAATATTTTTAGCTTACTGTTTTGTTATAATTCGAGATATTTAATATCATTTATAATTTATTTTATGTTTTATTTATAGGAGCATTAATATATGGATCGGGGAACAATTGCACGTGTTTTGGGAACTTTCGTGGAACACAGGACGACCACGGGAGCATTGACAAATCATCAGGAGCCATTGCGCTAGTAGCAGTGATAAAGCTCATACATTCTCCCGAGAAGATGGCGCCACGGCGCCAATAATCCTTCACAATTAGGCGCCATGGCGCCTGAATTGAATGAAAGAAACAAACTGGCGCCATGGCGCCAGTTAGTGTCAAGAGAATAGGCGCCATGGCGCCAGTAGAAATTGAAAAAGGTGGCGCCACGGCGCCTCCCCAAATCACACTCCTCATACAAATTGCCGAGTGTTAAGCGCCGCGGCGCCCACTTACAAAAGCTGCAATGATCCGGAAGAAAGCCTACACGTATCAGGAAATTAATTTTAGGGTTTTTAATAATCCTAATGCTACCCAAAGACTCCCAGCCCCCAGTATAAATATAACAGTCCATCCAACACTCAAGAGGAGGCTAATACAAAGCACAAAACATGAAATTACATATTTTTAGAGATCCAAGGAGAGGATTGAAGAGCGACAATAGGAGATTAAGGTGGTGACATCCGGAGAGGAAGAGATTCAATTCGGGTTTTATCTTCTTATTTCTTTCTTAAAACTCTAATGATTTCCATTAAATTCGTGGCTTGATTATTTATTGTTTTATCTTTTGTCATGAATTTACTCCTTAATTTTGGAGAACGATTGTAATTAATGCTTGAACCTTGTATTTTGTTTATCAGTTTTGTAATGAAGTTTTATTAATTATTTATATTCTTTTGAGTTTAATGCTTCTTGATTGCTGGCCACAATTTGAGATGATGAATGTTTAGAATCTATCACTCGAGAGAGGGGATTTTGAATAGATCTAGAGAATATAACCTAGGATTTTATAGAGTTCGAGAGAATCTGTAGTCCTTTGAAGTCGTTAAAATAGAATCACAAATCGTAATGAGTTGTTAACTATTGGATTTTTATAGAGATATCGAAGTCTATAGTTGATGATATTTTCACTCGGCACTCGAGAGAGGGAGTGTATATTTTAGGAGTCTTGACTTATAAACAATATAACTGAACATGGATTAATTGACATGACAAATCCATAGGTGACAGCTAGGTGAAATCAGGATCCAGAATCTCTATCGTATTAGTTCCTCCTATTTTATTGTTTTTATATTTTATTTATTTATTTAAAATCTTTATTATTTATTTTCTAAATAAAGTTAGGATTATCAATTGTAGTACTTAGTGCGAGTTAAGGCAATCCCTGTGGGTTCGACACTCTAAACTCACATTTATACTAAAACTTGACACCGTACACTTGCGGTACGATATAAAAATATCACACCAAGTTTTTGGCGCCGTTGCCGGGGATTGTTTGTTTAATTCACATTAATACTACTACCAAGTAATTTTAGCTTTAATTTAGAATTTTATTTTAATTTTATTTTTTTATTCCCTTTATTTTTGTCTTAAGTTTTATTTTTATTTTTGTTATTATTTCTTTTTTTTATTTGATTTGATTTGATTTTATTTTTATTTTTGTTTTATTTTTTTCTTAAGAGGTGAGTTTGAAAAGAACCAATGGCAGATCCTGTTAGTGCACTGATAGCTGAAGTATCGTCCTTCACGACTCATCTAGCTGTATTGATAAATCAAATGAGTCAACCGTCTATTGAAGCTGTTTCTGCTAATGGAATGTTTTTATCCAACAGAGGAGCAGGATTTGAACAAGTACAGTATGTGAACAATTGGAACTTCAACAACTGTAGAGGCAGCCATATGCTTAATTATTATCATCCGAATTTTTCATATGCTGATATGGAGAACATTTTGCAACCTCCTCATGGCTTCAATTATCCAAAAGTTGAGCAGAAACCTTCCTTAGAAGACCTCATGATCACGTTTGTAGCTACAGCTTCAGAGAGGTTTGAGAAGAATGAGTCAATGCTGGATAATATCGAAACACGAATGGGTAATATAGAGGCAAATATGAAATCTTTAGAAGCAAAAATTGAGTTGCTTGCTTCTTCCATGGCCAATCAACAGACATGGGATTTTCCGAGTGATACTGAAGTCAACCCCAATGAGCAAGTCAAATTATAACCTGTAGGAGCGGAAAAGAGTTTAAAGACCACTCTCAGGACTTAGGCAGTAAAGAAAATGAAATGGTATTTCAGGAGGAAACAGTAACAGAAGAAGAGAACAAAGGTGAATTGATAATGAGAGGTCAATATGAAGAATTATCACCTTCAGTATTTTCAGAGCCATGCCGAGTTCTCAAGGTGATGCAGACTGTCACATGATAGATAAAGTAGAAAAGAGAGTTGAATCATACAGGGTGAATCAGTATTTCAACAGCCTATGAGCATAATGCAACCATGTATAAAGGAAAATTCTCTGCAGCTAAACTCGAAACCACTCCCAAAGGGCCGTAAAAAGAGGAAAAAAGGAGAAGGCCAGTCTCACTTAGAGATAATTCCTGGAAGATTAAAAAGAAAACCGAGCCAATTTTGCCGAATATGCAGTCCAGAATTTCCAATTGAAGGGAAATTTACATATCCTGGGGGACCATCTATGGATAAATCACCACAGCCTGCCAAGCTATCTTTTTCATGTCATAAGAACCGGTGGATACCAAGAAGAAAACAGATGAGATTACCCGGTTCACTACTTTTAAGCCACCATAACCATTTGGGTGGTTGCGTCTGGCTGAAGACGTTAAACTTAGCGCTAGCGGGGAGGCAACCCTTGCATTTCTTTTATTATTATTTTCTTTACTTTTTATTTTATTCTATTTTATTTTATTGTGTGCTATTTATTTATTTGCATGTTATTTATGCAGGTAGCACGAGACACACAACGCCCGCGCAACCAAATTCCAACCAGCAAGAGTCTGATCAACTCCATGCACGGTAGTGTTGTTCCTCACTCTTACTCTTGATATTTATCTTACATTGAGGACAATGCAAATTTTAAGTTTGGGGGTGTGTGTGTGTGTTTACTTGCTATTTAGTTATTTAAATTTTTTTTTGAAAAATAAAAAAAAAATAAAAAATTTTTTAGTCTTTGATAGTAAAGCATAAATCTTGTGATAATATTGTTTGTTTATGAGTGAAATTTTAGAAACGATAAGTGCCTAATTTACTTTTATCTGATGCCTTGAATAATTGATCTATGTTAGACTCGTAAGCACTTAAAAATAGGTTCTTAGCAGTAAAACTTAAGTAGTTGACAATGTGACTAGTTGACGAAATTGCATGTCGATGAATGACCGTTTGCTTAGATATCTATCTTGATTTGCTAGTGTTATGAAGTATGGTATAGCTAAAAGAAAAATGTCTCTAAAGAAAGAAAATAAACCACCTATAACCGATAAGCGTGAAGCTACCCATGGGCGAGTATTAGGACCACCATGAGGAGAAATGCTACCTTAAATGGTAGGTGAGTTGAAAAAAAAAGTGCAAAAATGAGAAAAGAAAAAAGAGACAAGAAAAAAATAAAAGAAAAACCATACCATACCGAACACAAAATAAGGCAATTACAAAGCATAATTGAGATATCTAGGTTGGTTTGACCCATCGATTCTAATTTTTAAACGAAATATTGAGTTAGCTTACTTAAGATCAAAGCTGTGAATGAACCTTTACACACACACACCTTGAGTCTAGCTTAGATAATTTATTCGAGAATTTGGATTCGAGTTGCAATTGCGTACTTTGAAGATTCTTTGATTTCATTTATAAGCTTTCTTTGAGGAAAATTTTATGTGCAACTATCGGGACTATCTTTGGTTATTTTTTTAAATTTTTGCATGATTGTGTGTGAATGACGTTTGTGGGTGTCGTCACTGTAAGCCCTCACGAGACTATAACTCGTCCACTAGGGCCACCTAGTGGTTTAAAGGCTTGTTGCATAGGCTAAATGCAATCGTGATCCCTACGAAAGTGGCTTAGTTAAATTAGTTATTTTTAATTATTTATTTGAATTTAGTTTTTATTTATCTTTTGCGGGACTAGCAAAACCTTAAGTTTGGGGGTGTTTGATAAGTGTGGTTTATACCCACTATTCCAATATTTTAGCTTACTGTTTTGTTATAATTCGAGATATTTAATATCATTTATAATTATTTTATGTTTTATTTATAGGAGCATTAATATATGGATCGGGGAACAATTGCACGTGTTTTGGGAACTTTCGGGGAACGAAGGACGACCACGGGAGCATTGACAAATCATCAGAGCCATTGCGCTAGTAGCAGTGATAAAGCTCATACATTTCCCGAGAAGATGGCGCCACGGCGCCAATAATCCTTCACAATTAGGCGCCATGGGCCTGAATTGAATGAAGAAAGAACAAAATGGCGCCACGGCGCCAGTTAGTGTGAAGAGAATAGGCGCCATTGGCGCAGTAGAAATTGAAAAAGGTGGCGCCACGGCGCCTCCCAAATCACACTCCTCATACAAATTGCCGAGTGTTAAGCGCCGCGGCGCCTACTTACAAAAGCTGTAATGTAATGATCCGGAAGAAAGCCTACACGTATCAGGAAATTAATTTTAGGGTTTTTAATAATCCTAATGCTATCCAAAGACTCCAGCCCCCAGTATAAATATAACAGTCATCCAACACTCAAGAGGAGGCTAATACAGAGCACAAAACACGAAATTACATATTTTTAGAGATCCAAGGAGAGGATTGAAGAGCGACAAGAGGAGATTAAGGTGGTGACATCCGGAGAGGAAGAGATTCAATTCGGGTTTTATCTTCTTATTTCTTTCTTAAAACTCT
>SKCR01052316.1:0-21166 GCA_019454045.1 Zanthoxylum bungeanum | reverse complement strand
CACCCATTTATCCTAATATTTTGTATAGTTTCTTGAGTCTTGTGAATATTTTGATGTGTTTTGTGTTATTTTGTAGATAAATAAAGTTTCAGGACATTCTGGAGGTGATTTGGGGTAAAACAGTGAAAATTGGACGAAAATGGCATTTTTGGTAATTTCCCACGTCACGACGCCCAGCACTTCAGCGTCGCGACGCCCAGTATGCGCCGAATTTACTAACATGCACCGGGTCAACGTGTCAGAATTGAGAAGTTTGACTTTGCTAAAATGCGCCGTTCCACGTGTCACCATCACAGCCGATCTGCTAACATGTGCCTTGACACGTGTCATCATCCTACGGTGCCGACAGTCGCCATCGCCACGTCTGCCACGTGTCATCCAACGTGTCGCCACGTCATCCGATCAACGAGTCAACTCTTCCACGCGTCTTGCCACGTCATCATCCACGTCAGCAGGTCAACTGAGTCAACATGCCACGTCATCATCAGCCAATCACGCCGTGACACGTGTCGCAATCTTATGGTGCCGACAATTGATCTCAGCCGCCTTGCCACGTCAGCGCCACGTCATCGTAATAATTGAGCTCTTAGCCGCCTCGCCACATGTCGCCTTATCCTCTTATCCGAATCGCCACATGTCAGGCCCTCAGCGTGCCACGACTCACTGTTCCAGCGTCGCGACGCCAAAGGCTCCAGCGTCGCGACGCCCGAAGCCTACCCGCGCCTATAAATTGAACTCGAGATTTCAGAATTCAGTACACCTTCCTCTCTCTTAAATTCTTTCTAAAGAGAGAGTTTTCTCTCTCTAGAGTCTTTAGTTTTTTTTAGTTTTTTTATTGTTAGTTTTTATTTTTGTAAATAATTTTAATTACGTTTTGTAATAATAGTAATTTAATTTTTACTTTTTACTTTTTATAGTTTTTACTATTCACCATGATAAGGTAACTTCCTCACATAGGGTGAAAGGTAATTCTTTTACTGTTACTATTTAGATTAATCTCCCTAAAAAATAATATATTTACTATTTAAAATACTGACTTAAAAAGGATACCGCTATATTGGTCGGTTGGTAATTTAATTTTAATCTGGTTTTAAACCTGACTAATCAATGATACAGCCAGATTGGTCGGTTGGTAATTTAGTTTTGGTTCCGCCTTTATGGCTGGTTGGACTTAATTTGACTTAATCAGGATACCGCCAGATTGGTCGGTTGGTAATATTATCACAAGTTTATATATTATTTTATGGGAGATATCTAAATTAGTAGTAGTAAAAGTAATTCCTTTTACCTTAGCATTTTATTGTAATTTACTTTTCAGCTTTTATTTTATGTCTTTTAATTTTCAGCATTTTTACTTTATGTCCTTTACTTTTATGTTTTTACTAGCCCTAGTTATGTGTTAGTTATCTTGGGTTGTGATGAATTCTAATATCACCGGTTTATAAGGGGTTATTTTATAGTTTGGGTAATTTAAAGGTTTACTTATTAAGTCTTAAGCTTAATGCTTCTTGTTGTCTGATCACCAATAAGATTGATGTGGTAAATTTAAAATGAACTAGACATAGGGATTTTAGGTTTCAGCCTTAGACTTAATAGCCCACGATCTTCCTTGAGGATATATAACCCTTTAATAGATTTCCTTACATGATAGGAATATACCTGTCGGGCGAGGGTAGCCATAATTGGAACTTAAACTTAATGAATCCAGATAATTGGTTGACATAGACATATGGTTCAATTGGGTTAAACTAGATATTTGTGTCTGACCATCGACAGAGGCTTACACATAGTTTAGTGTTCCAGGTTAATAAACCGATTTATTACACAAACATAAAATAATCACTTCATCTTTAAAATGATATTAGAAGAAATCACAACCCTAGATCTTTGAGTCTTTTTATTTATTTTCCTTAGTATTTTCTTTTGTCTTTTTATTTATTTATTTTGTGGAAAACTACAATCAACCAAATCAACCAATCAATCATTCTCTTATCCCTCAATTAGATATCTGTAAATAAATAGATTCAATAATTAATAACAATAGTAGGAATTAAGTCCTCGTGGGATCGATATTTTTATACTACTCGAACGATACGTGCGCTTGCGTTATACGTGTGTGTTTACGCCGGTCAATAATCTAATATAATTACATCTCATATCCAATCCATCAATCACATCTC
This sequence comes from Zanthoxylum bungeanum, assembly GCA_019454045.1. NCBI lineage: Eukaryota > Viridiplantae > Streptophyta > Magnoliopsida > Sapindales > Rutaceae > Zanthoxylum > Zanthoxylum bungeanum. The sequence continues at coordinate 18,986 of SKCR01052316.1, read as the reverse complement.
AACAATCATGAATTCATATTTCTCATGCTTTCAATAACTCAATAAAATATCTCTAAAAATATATATAATATATATATATTTATATATATATAACACATATTGTAGACAACAGAACCTGGGCGACGCTGTTTCTAGGCTCGCGGCCTAGTTGGGAAGTACAAAATAACATGGAGTCGCCACCCGGTGTGAACCGGGACAAAGATTTAAGGCCGCACACACCCCTCGCAAGGAAAACCTCAACCGTTGGGTTCGGAATGGTCCCTTACTTATGTCATTGTGATGATATAATTTGTGCACTAAATCAACCGCATCTATCCAATAATCATGCTCAAGGATACTTAGATCTAACATGCTTTTATCCAAATAATCCCACGCAATGTAACACAACAAGCATATTAAACCATTAAATCAACATGTATGAATCATTACCCAAACGCATCATAAACTAAGAACATGCATAGTGAACGACCTAAACATGCTTTAACGAACAAATAACAAACTAAATTAAACCATGCTTCAAATAATAAACAAATACCTAAAGACTATAACATGCTCAAATACAAGTTTGGATGGGACAAGACATATGTCTCCTAAGTGGTACGTGGCGTTGTATCCCGAGTACAAACCGCACTACCGTCCATTCGGATTCGGCTACGGAATTTACGTCCGAGTTTCCATCCTATATACCACAAAAGGGAACACATTGTCCCGCCCATCCAGCAATCAAATCATGCTTCAAACGACTCTCATCCAATTATATATCAAGTAAAATAAAATAAAGAATAAAGGAGATAGGTAAAGGTACCCTCAGGTCTAACCTCTTTTGTCGATCTTTGGAAGCGCGTTCCAAGTCCGTTGGAAGGGCGAATGATCCGAAACCTTTCCAAATTATTTGCTCACTGTTTTCCCTTGTTGTTTTGATGCTTGGGTGCTGTTTTACCTTCGTTTCACCGCCGTTTGTTCGCTGCGTTTCAGGTCGCTGTTTCAGGCGTTTAGTGGACTGTTTTGGGTGATTTTGGTGGCTTAGGGAGGTGCGTTTGTAAGGCTTTTTTAGGGAAACTTTTTGGGGACTTTTGGGATGGTTTCTAGATGGGTTTAGGGCTGTTTTGATGGGCTAAGGACGCAAGGAACCTGGACAGAACAGCGGCTACAACACAGCAGTTCACTGGTGCAGTGAAACCGTTTTCAGGGGGCTGTTTTGGCGCTACTTTGGGGCTGCTTTGGGGCTGCTTTTTGCGGCACTTCAGGGGCTGGAAATAAGGTTTATTTTAGGGTAATTTAGGGCTGTGAATGGTGGTTGGAAGTTGGCAAAGGAAGGGTGTAATTGTGGGTCGTGCGTGAATGGTGTTGGTGGATGTGGTGAATGCGGCAATGGAGGTTTCTTTGCTTCAAGAATGCGGCAATGGGGGTCTTGGGGGATGTTTGTGCGTGCAAGGAGGGCTTCACAAGGTGTTTGAGGGATCTGTATCAGCCACCCTTGTGAATGGGGTGAAGGCCTCTTTTTATAGGCAAAGGGAAAAGGCTTTCCTTTTTAGATTAGGAAGGAATCTCCTAATTGGTTTCTAATAAGGAATGCATCTCCTAATTAGGATTTGGGATTGGATTTGATTTGGTAATGATTTTATTTATTTAGGCAAGGATTAATCAATATTTAAACATGTGATTAATGTGCAATTTACCTAAATAAGGCACTAATGGGCGTGAATCATGACCAATGGCATAGGCTTGGTTTGACTTGGGTTGACTTGGGTATTTGGGCTTGGTTTGGGTTAGGTAGGTGATCTATGGGAGTGTTGGGCCTAAGATAAGCTTAGAAACGGAGGTATAACAAGCAACCGAAGCGAAACAACTCGGAGAAATTCATCAAAAATTATATTTTCCAACTTTACCCTTCCAACGTTCTTTTCCCGCGACTTTCATGACTAAGAGGGAGTTGTCTCCATATAAGACTCCTCATCGGGTGTTATGCAAAAATGCAATGTCTACAGTCGCCCCCACTTTGATGGGACTTGTGCAGTGTGTGACAATGACAATTCTATCAAAGTACGTGCAATGCATTTTTACTTACCTGGCTCGCCAGTTGCCACTTGACTTGCCGTGTTGATTCGAGTTGAAGTTGAGGTGCTTCGACCCCTGGTCCATTCCCGAACCGATGATGTGCTGTGGTGTGGTGGAGTCCATTCCCGAACTGTCACCGTTGTGTCCATTCCCGAACCGATCTCCATTCCCGGAGTGTTGCTGTGATGTGATGAGGTCCATTCCCGAACCGTCACCGTGTTGTGGTCCATTCCCGAACCGATCTCCATTCCCGGAGTGTTGCTGTGATGTGATGAGGTCCATTCCGAACCGTCACCGTTGTGGTCCATTCCCGAACCGATCTCCATTCCGGAGTGTTGTTGTGATGTGATGTGATGAAGTCCATTCCCGAACTGTCACCGTTGTGGTCCATTCCCGAACCGATCTCCATTCCCGGAGTGTTGTTGTGATATGATGTGATGAAGTCCTTCCCGAACTGTCACCGTTGTGGTCCGTTCCCGAACCGATCTCCATTCCCGGAGTGTTGTTGTGATATGATGTGATGAAGTCCATTCCCGAACTGTCACCGTTGTGGTCCGTTCCCGAACCGATCTCCATCCCCTGAGTGTTGTTGTGATGTGATGTGATGAAGTCCATCCCGAACTGTCACCGTGTTGTGGTCCATTCCCGAACCAATCTCCATTCCCGGAGTGTTGTTGTGATATGATGTGATGAAGTCCATTCCCGAACTGTCACCGTGTTGTGGTCCATTCCCGAACCGATCTCCATTCCCGGAGTGCCATTCCCGGCGTGCTCATTCCCGAGCTGTCCATTCCCGGACTGTCCATTCCCGACTAAATCTCCATTCCCGGAGTGCCATTCCCGGCGTGCTCATTCCCGAGCGTGCTCATTCCCGAGTTGTCCATTCCTGGACTAAATCTCCATTCCCGGAGTGCCATTCCCGGCGTGCTCATTCCAGAGTGTGCTCATTCCTGAGCTGTCCATTCCCGGACCATAATGATCTGATGTAATATGGGCTTCGCCCTCAGAATGCCATTCTCGGCAGAAACTGAAACTGATGTGATGTGGGCCTCGCCCCCAGAATGCCATTCTCGGCAGAAACTGAAACTGATGTCAATGTGGGCCTCGCCCCCAGAATGCCATTCTCGGCAGAAACTAAAACTGATGTGATGTAGTCTCACCCCTAGAGTGCCATTCTCGGAAGAAACTGAAACTGATGTGATGTGGGCTTCGCCCCCAGAATGCCATTCTCGGCAGAAACTGAAACTGATGTGATGTAAGTCTCACCCCTAGAGTGCCATTCTCGGAAGAAACTGAAACTGATGTCAATGATTCCACTCAGCGTATTGCAATTCCTCTCACGAGATCATCTCTGATAATTGGATATATTTTCGTCCTAACGAATGCTTGATGTCGAAGCCAGAGAATCTTCAAAGTACTCGATATGCTCAACTCCGATCGTCTGAATAGGTGATCCAAACTAGACTCCTAGTGTGTGTGTGCCAATGATCTTTCACAGCTTATTCCTTAAGCAAGCCAACTCGATAATTTCGCTTCGGAGAATCGGACCAGTGGGTCTAACCAACCTGAATGTCTTAATCACATTCTGTGATTACTTCAGCATACTTGACATGATATGGTCTTCTGTATTGCACTCTTGTCTCTTTCTTTTCATTCGGAACTCTCTCTCTTTTTTTTTTTCTTTTCTTTTTTTCTTTGCTTTTCTCTCTTTTTTTTTCTTTTTCTGACACACCTACCCTTTAAGGTAGCATTTCTCCTCATGGTGGTCCTAATACTCGCCCATGGGTAGCTTCACGCTTATCGGTTATAGGCGGTCTTTTTCTTTTCTTTTCTTGCAGAGACATTTCTGTTATTTCTGACCATATCATGTATCATAGCGTCTGTAATACAGGGTGGACCTCCAGGCAAACGGTCATTCACGACCCTCTGTCTCTTCAGCTAGTCATCTCATCAACCACTCAGGCTTCCATTGTTGAGATCCCGTATTTAGGTGCTTTATGAGTCTAGTCAAGATCAATCTATTCAGCAGACCGGCGAAGAACACTTCCAGCACTCGTTGTTTCTAAGGCTTCTACCTATAGCACACAATGTCATCACCGGACATATATCAAATTACCAAAGACTTCTTTTTTTTTTTTTTTTTTTTTTTTTTTTTGCAACTCACTCACTCATTCAAAGGAATTCTTCCTTTCTGCTACCGACACTGTGGGCTTTGCCCCCGGGATCCATTCCCCAAAACTCAAACTGAAAGCGGGCCTCAACCCTCAATTCACCATCTGAACCTTAACACTAATGTGGACCTCAGCCCTGGGATTTCTACCCAAACTCAATACAGTGCTTTCGCTGCTTCTGGTTGAATCATCTCCGCCGCTTTCACTTTTCTGTCTTCGAAACCTGTGAATACCAAACACAAAACACAAAACACGAAAACAAAAAGAATGCAGTAATGGGTTATATGTATGCGTGGATGCATGATGATTTTTTTTATCCTGTTGGGTTAGGTCTTCTGCAGGTGACCATCCAGTCTTCTGCCCCCTCAGACAAAGTACAGCTTCAATCTATCAACATTGATGGGCTCGGTGAACTCATTTCCTTCCAAGTCTGACAGTCTCACTGCTCCATTTCCCATTACCTTCTGAACAATGTATGGTCCTTCCCAATTTGGTCTGAACTTCCCTCTTGGGTCTGTCGTCGATGGCTTCGACTGCTTAAGTACCAGATCACCTTTCTTGATCTTGGTAGGACGCACCTTCTTATTAAATGCTCGGGCCAACCTCTTCTGATATATCTGCATGTGATGCAAGGACTTCATCCTCTTCTCATCCATCAATGTCAACTGTTCAAACCTTTGCGAGGTCCATTCCTGTTCTGGTAGTTCTGCTTCTGCGAGTACCCGCATGGACTGTATCTCCATTTCTATCGGCAGTACCGCTTCCATTCCGTAGACCAAGGAATACGGCGTAGCTCCTGTTGCCGTTCTCACAGATGTTCTGTATCCCCACAGAGCAAATGGCAGCTTATCAGCCCAGTCTTTGTAGTTCTCAGTCATCTTTGCTAAGATCGTCTTTATTGTCTTGTTGGCCGCCTCGACTGCCCCATTAGCCTGTGGCCTGTATGGTGAGGACTTGTGATGACCTATCCCAGACCTCTGTAACATCGCCTTGGTCTCTCCCTGAAACTGGACTCCATTATCCGTGACCACATGGTGCGGCATACCATACCGGCAAATGAGATTCCGTGCAATGAACTTTGCCATCTGCTTTGCTGTCACATTGCGGAAAGACTCAGCTTCTACCCACTTCGAGAAATAGTCAACTGCCACCACTATGAAGCGGTGCCCATTCGAGGCATTCGGTCGGATTTCCCCGATCATGTCAATCCCCCATGCCGAGAAGGGCCATGGCTCTGACAGCCCATGCAATTCTGTGTGCGGCAGATGATTCAAGTTGCCATGTGCTTGGCAGTCATGACAGTGCTTACCAGTCTTGCGCAATCAGCTTCCATGGTCGACCAATAGAAACTTGCCTCACAATCTTGCGAGACAAGTTCAGTCCATTCATGTGTGGCCCACATACTCCGGCATGTACTTCGTCCATTACCTTCTGAGCTTTTTCTCTGTTCAAGCATTTCAGCTGAATTCCGTTTGCCTGCCTCTTGTAGAGTTCTCCCTTCAAACTCACATACTGAGAAGCTAACTTCTGAATAGCCACTCGGTCCTTTCTGCTTGCTTCCTCTGGGAATTCTCCGTGCTCCAAGTACCTCTGTATGTCATAATACCAAGGCTTTCCATCGTTGACTTCCACTTCCAGTATTCTTTCAATCTCATAGGCTGGCCTACTTGCGGTTGTCAACACAAGCGGTCTCATCACCAACTTCTCTGGATTTTCCCAAGTCGCAGCCAGTGTTGCCAATGCATCTGCCATCTGATTCTCCTCTCTTGGAAAATGTTGAAACTTACAATCAGGAATAGCATGCATCAGATTCCTGAGGTAGAACAAATAAGGCTTCAGCCGTTCTTCTTTTAATTCCCATTCTCCTTGCATCTGTCGGATTACCAACATTGAGTCTCCGTAGACTTCCACATTCCTAGCACTCAAGGCTATCAATGCTGTCAATCCGAAAGCACATGCTTCATACTCAGCCATGTTATTCGTCACTCCGAAAGTCAGCCTCTTGGCCATAGGCAGGGTCTCTCCTTCAGGGGTTACTATTACTATCCCGATTCCTGCTCCTTTGCAATTCACTGCTCCATCAAAATACATCTTCCATCCTTGGACCGCTATAGCTTGGATTTCCTCGTCGGGAAACTCAAACTTATATTGATCCCCTTCAACAGGTTGCAACGCTAGGAATTCGGCCATATCATCATCAAATCCCGGTACATCATCATTCAAACCAGCTGGCGGCTCCTCGCGCCTTTCATTCTCAGAACCTCCCGCAGCGCGGGGCAAAGCAATGTTGGACATGGTGGCAGTCAGTGCCTGTAGGTGCTCGGCCATTTTTGCGAGATTGGCCTCAATTTGATCCATCCGAGACCCCTCGTTGACTGATTCGCTCATATTCGCTGAAGGTCTTTTGACTAATCTTCCCTCTTCTCTAACCCAACGGGAATCTATGTTGTCTCTCTTAAGGCTACGTGTCAGTGCATATATGTGCGATGCATGTAATAGATAAAATATAAAAAGAAATTTCAAACTACTTGGCCCATTATCATTTTAAAGTATTTAATCACACCATCGCGCGGTGCAAACTTGTCCCAGTTGAAAAGGCCCAACAGGTTTACACTTTACAATGACATGGCTAAATGACTTCAAATGATAAAAGGCCCATTCACAAAGTGGTCCACCGGCATTTTAGAAGCTTTTGGCCCAACTGTCAAAGGACACAAACTTGCCCCAGTTTAAATGGCCCAACAAGTTCACATCTTTTGACAAAAGGTCCAACTGGATCCAAATGACGGTGGTCCAACATACAAACATAAAATACATAACTACCGGTTCTTTCAAGGCTAAGTTTCACAAGTGGGTTCACGGGGCGCGGACAAAGGCTCTCGTTTGACGAAGGATTACCCACAACTAGGACTCCCCACTCAAGGGTTCAAGCGACCAAGCGAGTGCACCTTTTTTATACCTTACGGTACGTGCCAACGAGTTACGGTGTGTGACTAACTGTCGAATGGATTTCCCGTTGTAGATTCCCCAGAGGGAAGGTGGAGCGAGGCTCTCTTAAGTACCCAAGCCCCTTAGGCTCTTATCGCTTGGTGTCAGGAATAAACAACGAGTTCTCCAAACTAGTATGTCACAACGAGCTACAAGTAATGATTTATTTGAGTGCCTTCACAGCTTTTCCCCGAAGGGTAGTGAGTGAAGGAAGACACCCAACCATCACCTAGCTTCAACAAAGCCTTTGATTAACCCCCTCAACCCACTATAGAAATGGTCAACTAATGCACAAATTATACACATCACAAGACATGATTTCGAGGCCAATTCTCTAATATCCCCAGTGGAGTCGCCAGACTGTAGACAACAGAACCTGGGCGACGCTGTTTCTAGGCTCGCGGCCTAGTTGGGAAGTACAAAATAACATGGAGTCGCCACCCGGTGTGAACCGGGACAAAGATTTAAGGCCGCACTCACCCCTCGCAAGGGAAAACCTCAAACCGTTGGGTTCGGAATGGTCCCTTACTTATGTCATTGTGATGATATAATTTGTGCACTAAATCAACCGCATCTATCCAATAATCATGCTCAAGGATACTTAGATCTAACATGCTTTTATCCAAATAATCCCACGCAATGTAACACAACAAGCATATTAAACCATTAAATCAACATGTATGAATCATTACCCAAACGCATCATAAACTAAGAACATGCATAGTGAACGACCTAAACATGCTTTAACGAACAAATAACAAACTAAATTAAACCATGCTTCAAATAATAAACAAATAACCTAAAGACTATAACATGCTCAAATACAAGTTTGGATGGGACAAGACATATGTCTCCTAAGTGGTACGTGGCGTTGTATCCCGAGTACAAACCGCACTACCGTCCATTCGGATTCGGCTACGGAATTTACGTCCGAGTTTCCATCCTATATACCACAAAAGGGAACACATGTCCCGCCCATCCAGCAATCAAATCATGCTTCAAACGACTCTCATCCAATTATATATCAAAGTAAAATAAAATAAAGAATAAAGGAGATAGGTAAAGGTACCCTCAGGTCTAACCTCTTTTGTCGATCTTTGGAAGCGCGTTCCAAGTCCGTTGGAAGGGCGAATGATCCGAAACCTTTCCAAATTATTTGCTCACTGTTTTCCCTTGTTGTTTTGATGCTTGGGCTGCTGTTTTACCTTCGTTTCACCGCCGTTTGTTCGCTGCGTTTCAGGTCACTGTTTCAGGCGTTTAGTGGACTGTTTTGGGTGATTTTGGTGGCTTAGGGAGGTGCGTTTGTAAGGCTTTTTTAGGGAAACTTTTTGGGGACTTTTGGGATGGTTTCTAGATGGTTTTAGGGCTGTTTTGATGGTCTAAGGACGCAAGGAACCTGGACAGAACAGCGGCTACAACACAGCAGTTCACTGGTGCAGTGAAACCGTTTTCAGGGGGCTGTTTTGGCGCTACTTTGGGGCTGCTTTGGGGCTGCTTTTTGCGGCACTTCAGGGGCTGGAAATAAGGTTTATTTTAGGGTAATTTAGGGCTGTGAATGGTGGTTGGAAGTTGGCAAAGGAAGGGTGTAATTGTGGGTCGTGCGTGAATGGTGTTGGTGGATGGTGGTGAATGCGGCAATGGAGGTTTCTTTGCTTCAAGAATGCGGCAATGGGGGGTCTTGGGGGATGTTTGTGCGTGCAAGGAGGGCTTCACAAGGTGTTTGAGGGATCTGTATCAGCCACCCTTGTGAATGGGGTGAAGGCCTCTTTTTATAGGCAAAGGGAAAAGGCTTTCCTTTTTAGATTAGGAAGGAATCTCCTAATTGGTTTCTAATAAGGAATGCATCTCCTAATTAGGATTTGGGATTGGATTTGATTTGGTAATGATTTTATTTATTTAGGCAAGGATTAATCAATATTTAAACATGTGATTAATGTGCAATTTACCTAAATAAGGCACTAATGGGCGTGAATCATGACCAATGGGCATAGGCTTGGTTTGACTTGGGTTGACTTGGGTATTTGGGCTTGGTTTGGGTTAGGTAGGTGATCTATGGGAGTGTTGGGCCTAAGATAAGCTTAGAAACGGAGGTATAACAAGCAACCGAAGCGAAACAACTCGGAGAAATTCATCAAAAATTATATTTTCCAACTTTACCCTTCCAACGTTCTTTTCCCGCGACTTTCATGACTAAGAGGAGTTGTCTCCATATAAGACTCCTCATCGGGTGTTATGCAAAAATGCAATGTCTACACATATATATAGTTATAATTATACCAATATATATAAAACCTTTCACAACAACCATCAATTAACAAACAAATATGTTAAGAGAATCATCTTATATTGTATTTACCTTTATCCATACAAAAACACTCAACATATCTATATCCTCGCTAAGAATCTAAAAAATATAAAATTATGATAAGGTCCCTCAACTTTTCCAAAATTATGATTTTACCCCTAAACTTTCAAAATTTCCATTTTAGCCCCTAGACTTTCCTACTATGTCCATATAGTCCTAAAACTCTCAAATATTATTTATGAATCCCTGAAAATTATAATTTATAAATTTACCCTTTTAATCATACAAATATATAATTAAGTCCAAAACTTTCAAATTCTATCATTTACACTCCCAAAATAGTAATAATCACGTACCAAGCTCCAACGACCTCCAAATCTCATAAAGAAGGAGCCGGTGGTCAGAAAACGTCTCAAGGATCCCGATGATGGTGGTGGTAGGGGCTGAAACACGGTGGTTACTAGCGATCGGTTAAACAACGATAACTATCGTATTTTGCTCATTTCTCAACAACCGAAAGTTTGATTTGGGCAAACGAAGTGTCCAACTTACGTATCTCGACGAGGGAAATATTCTGGTCCGGGAGGTGTCATACACACATGGCAGCGCATGGGGCACATCGCGACGGCTGCAAGGCAACGCTTGGGGCGGATGCGGGCGCGTGATAAGTAGTCTCGAGAGCGGTCCGACGACGTTGGATTCATCTCGTCGAGGGGATTCTCCAGATGTGGTCACTCACTCCAACATCATCACATTCATACACCCAACTTGTCTTCATATAATTAAAATCAAACAAAACTACTCACCCCACCTTTAAACCTACTAACCCCCACAGTCTCTATTAATACAATACTTTAGTAATTGCCTAGTTTTTATTAATAGCTTTAGTTGAGAGAGTGAGGTTGCCTTGAGCAAATATCCAGAGAGCAATTGAGAGCAATTCTAGGGGATTTTAGAGAGAGAAATTGAGAGCTTTTGAGAGAGAATTCCTAGAGAGAGAAAGTGTGTGGACAGAGAGAGAAAATGACTTTTTTTCCATCTATTATTTGAAAATTGTTAAATTTTCCACTTTTTTGTTGAGACGCTTAACAAGTATTAATGTCACGAGGGCAATTATGTCATTTTATACTGTTAAACCAAAATTATTATTTAAAAAATCAAAAATTATCTATTTTCCACCCGATAAGTTTCGAAAATACACTTTTACTCAAAAATTTTAAAAGTGTTCCAAAATCCATTCATTGTTTCAAAAAGTATTATGTTTTTCACCTTTCCATTCTCAGTGCGTTTCACTGGATAAGGTTAAAAACAACTAAAAATATTGAAAACAAAATATCTTCCCATCAATGCTCTCTTAGGTTCTTTTCTCTCTTTATAGTGTTCTCGGGGTTATGGTCTCGTATCCATTTAATGGAAAAATGTAAGAGAAAATTGTAAATTGTTAGTAATATAACAATCAACATACCATCAACATGATATACAATTTTGAAATTAAATTGATCAAATAAGAAACAAACAAAATAGAAGTCGTGAATATAGCTGAGATATAGACATAAAACTCGGCATGTGTAGCACACAGTGTCCTTAAAACAGATTCGCCTCCTAGCATTGGTGCTTAGGATTATTTTGGTGTATGTTTCCTAGGATACACCAAAAGTGAAATATTTTTGGCTCAGAACCAAGTTATTTCCAATGAACTTGTAATATTTTTGAACTCTTTCTACGAAAACTGAGCACAATTATGATGACACAACTTCAAAATAAAATAAGAGACCTGGAGATGGCGCGGCTATGTGATCTGACTTGATAAATATTGGCATTCATATACGCAGGACGTACTAGTGTACATTGGTCAAACTAATCGAAGCTAGGAATTGCACCCTCCGCGGGCGCTCGTAGAGAGAGCCTCTATGCTTACATTGCTACTAAACCATAATTGAGAAACTATATATATAACCATAGTTTTCCTTTAAACATCTTTATAGGTGTACTTTGAGAGACAATTTCTCATTCACCCGAGCATCATTTTGAGTATAAAAATATATGATTTTGAAGGACTCATGGAGGATAATTCAAATAACTCACAACCTCTAACTTCGAAAAAGTATCGCTTGATCAAAATTATGCGACCAAATAATATTTTATCATGTTATTTTCAAACAGAAAACACCAGAAACAGCTTATGAATTTTTAGAGGAGACTACTTCTATCAATTATCAATGGCCTTTAGATTGAATGCCACCAAAAAAAGAGCAGCGGGAATCCATGAGATTGACTCCAAGACTGGTTTAGTTGCTCATGTTACGACACTCACCAAACAGAGGAGAAATATGAAATCCAATTATATGCTTACTCTGAGCATTGTAAGTGATTTATGTGAAGGCAACTGCGGTCGGAAAATAGGCATGCCATTCACACAAATGTGAATTGACAAAGGTTTTATTGTGTTTCTAGATTTTAGGGTTTTGATCGGGATGGTTTGTATTGTACCTTTGGTTTTACTCTGTCACAACTTAGGGTTTTTAAGAATTGTCCTTTTCTTAAAAAAAAAAAGTGAATTGACAAAGCTGCTGCCCGAGGAAAATCATGAAGCCACATGCATGAAGTTGCAATCACTATAAAAAATAAATAAAGTCTTTAGCGTCGAAATCTATTGACGCTAAAAGAAAGTATATTAACGCAAAAGATCATTAGCATCGAAAATTTTCAATGCTAAAACGTGGACGAGAAAGAAAATAAGCATTAAGATTTTATGTAAAATATTTTATGTCAAAACAATTTCGACGACAAATTGGAGTCCTTTGTTCGGATATATGCCCAATAGCATAATGTAATATGTAAACGATATTCTATTTTAAGTAATAAACGATGCAATTATTCATTTATTAAAATGTTGATTTTAAAGTTGCTTATTATAAATTGTAAATATATGTCATTGGATATTAAATGTACTTTCATACTTAGTGTACAAGTGTTATACACAAGAGGATTCAAGTCTAAAATCAGTAATCCTAAATAGTCCATAGAGAGCAAAAAAAGACGAGCACTTCGTTTATGATTTATCTACAGTTGCGGTCCATTCCATATTGTACGACGACTTTGATCTGAGTTGGTTCATGTGGTGACATGGGAATGAAGGCACCTTATATAATGTGATTATATAGGAATGGACCAAGATAAAAATGAATTTATTTTAATATCCGTTAAATAAAGAAATTCATATCATTCTTATATATGATCATATATGGTTAATCTGAATCCTCAGTATACTATGAACTCCTGTCTGGTAGGCTATGTCATTTGATTTATAAAGGTTGAGGTTGGTGAAGAAATTCCAACCAATAACTACCTATTTTTGGGACATAGTTTAGCGTGTGGCCAAGGACGTTTTAGATAGATATGGAATCCACTCTTTCTTGCCAGAAGTAGATGATTATCTTCCTTAAGGGTTGATTCGGTACTTGAACGGTTAGAGCGCTCATGTCTTTCTTTTACGAATATAATTATTAACATTTTTAATAGTTATGAATAAATCGTTCATTAGAGAATCAATGGTACTTATAGCACAAAATAATTAGAGGGGTATAAAATACATTATGACCCGACTCTAATTATGAGATACTCGTTGAGGGTTAATCTTTTGCAGTATTTATATCGGTGGACTCCGATGAGTTTCGGTATAAAATATATCTGCATTAACGAGAGTGCAACTGTAAGTTTTTATTGGAATAACCTAAAGTTAATAATTCAGAATATTTAATTAAAGAGTTTCAATTAATATTTCGAGATTATTGGAACTCGAAACTATAGGTCCATTTGGTCCCCATGTTAGCTCGTTACACTATATAAATTCATGGAATAATGGATAGTCCAATTATGAACTCATTTGAAAAAATATTAAATAATTGAGAATTATTTATTGGCATAATTATTAATTTGATTAATAATTATATAATGTCACACTATGTAATTATATATTAAAATGCTTAATATATAGATTTTATATTGATTATTATTAGATAATAATTTAATATATGATTTGAATTTTAAATTAAATTTGATTTAATTTAAAATCAAATATGTAATTTATTTTATGATATAAGTCACTTGTTAAATTTTAATTTCAAACTAAATGATAATTGATATCATATTTAATTTTTGAAATTAATACTAATATTTATATTATGGTTAGGGTTAATTTTGTACAAACACATTTTTAACCTAAACCCTCGATATAAATATAAAATTTTTCTCTTGTAAATATAACCCTAGTCATTTTCTCATCTCTTCATTGAGATTGAAAAAGAGGAAACATGGAGGAAAATTTTCTCAAGGAAAATTTTATTCAAGTGAGTTGATACGAGCCCACCCTCATTGATTTCTGATGGTGAGTTATAACACGAAAGATCGAGTGATAGACCCGATCCATCACATATTGCTCACGGCAACACAAAACACGCAAGATCTTGATGCAATTGGCGGAAGTAAAATTCATCAAGATCAAAGGCACCAACTGCCATCAACGGGCATGTTGTTAATAAGCATATGATGATCAAAAGCAATAATCAAACACACAGCTCACGCATCATTTATGGTCTCAGAAGGCGAACAGTCACTGTCTCACTAATATTTCAATTTGGTCGCATGGACATTGACCTTCAAGGCTTAAAATATCGCGTGGCGACGAATATTTTGGACGCTAAATAATTTTTTAATTAATAAAAAACTTATTTATTTCTTCTTTTAGCATTGAAATTTTTACGCTAAATATATTTTAAAATAAATAAATGAAAATTTATTTAATGCCTTTAGCGTCGAATATTTCGACGCTAAAAGTAAAATAATATTATTATATAAATATTATTTTATTATTTTTAAGGTTGAATACTTCGAGCTAAAGAGTATAAGAAAAATATTATTTAAGGAACCTTTAGCTTCGAAATATTTAGAATTTTTTTGCAAAATATTATTAAAATAAATATAATTTTACTGAATAACAGTAAAATTATTTTTATTCTAATAAATATTTTTGTTCTTATAAATTTTAAAAAAAATTATAATATAAAAATAAATTAAATTTATGATTAAATTTTATTAATAAAATAAATACATAATTTATTAACAATCATTGTTGCTGTGATGGATGGGCGGTCGATGAAGTCTGGCCGAGTGAGACCTCCAGCATCTGCCTGAAGAACTCCTGTAGCTTCTTCTGGTTGTTCGCCTCGACCTGCTATAGCTTATTCTCTTCGGTCTTCTTCAGCTCTTCCTTGGTATTGTCCAACTCTTCCTTGGTGCTGGCTAGCTGCTATAGCTTATTCTCTTCTGGTTGTTCGCCTCGACCTGCTATAGCTTGTTCTTGATATAAGTGTGCACAAATCAATTTTAACCGATTAACCGAACCGTTCTGACCAATTTTTTTTTATAATGATTCAGTTATTGTGATTAAATCCGTTTTTCAGTTAAGATTTTTAACTTTTTTAAGTTTTTCGGTTTGGTTAAGGTTATGAGATTTGTATAACTAAATCGATCAATTAATCGATTACAAACCATAATTTGAATTTATACATATTTTTAATTAAAACGAAATTAAAATTTTTACCTTCTGCCTCTACTGAGTGTAGCTGTAGACAGTTTTTTGATGAATTTAAATTTGTCTTCTATTGTTAAACACATATATATTTGCCATTTTGATGAGTATAAATTTATATTAACATGTTAATGTGGATTGTTATTTACGGAGATTCTAGACTGGTTAATAAACGAATTAACCAAAACCGATCGAAAAATAATGATTAGGTTGGTTAATGGTTATGTGTCATCATATTGTTAAATCGGTTGAACATTTACTTAACTAAATAATTTTGGTTCGATTAAAAAATCAAGGATTAACCGACCGAACTAACCAATGCACATCCCTAGTTCTTGAAGGCACAACTGGATAAAAGAAGAAACAGTAGTCCGTCCAAATGATGTCTGCTTCTTACGAGTACCAACTCTTATATTGTACGCTTTCTAGTTCTTGAAAATCAATTGCGACAAATCCTAATCTGGTAGATAGTCGAGCCCTGTCTCCTGAGCCTTTCGCTGGACCTCAACCATTTCATTATGTTTAAAAAAAATGAAGTTAATGTTTGAACTTGAAAAGAAAAATTAAATTTAAAAATACATTTTATTTATTTAAAATACTTAAAATTACGTAGCAGCATTCAGCTTCTTCATTGATCCATTTCTTCTTCACTGTAGTGCGTCACTCGGAAAAACTCCGAAAATGACGGCACCTCACTCATGCTACTCTACAGAAAAGCATAAAGTGGTTGTTAGTGTTAGTAAAATTAATGAAATGTTAAAAAATAATTCAGGGTATATTTACCTCAAAATATTCGGCACGGTGTTGGGAAAATGGCTTGGAGCTTACGATGGTTGAAACGCAAGTGAGTGCAATTATCTGAGTTTGCGTGATATTTATGTTGGACTGTTTTGACCCATAGCGTCACTGTTTGTAAAAGACATTGTGTTTTTGTACAAAATTAACTATGTTGTAATGAAATTGCCTTTTACCGTTTCGTAATTTATTTACTTTGATATTGAAATGGTAGAAGTCCTTATGATTAGTTCCGGATTGAGATGATATGAGACAGTATCAATCCATAAAGGTTTAATCATTAAATATCTCTAGTCGTAGTATTATCGAGATTGGACATCGATAATGCGGAATAGATTAGTATTGCACTTGTGCGCGTTGTGAGGGCATAACGACATAGTTTTCATATATTTAAGTATTGGATACTTATGCAAGTGCGATAGGAGGTTGTGTTTTACAGATGGTATGGAAAACAGCTTCGCTCTGGATAGACCCCGGGGATTCCCATTGGTAGTATGTATATGTGTCTATGGGAGTCCGCTTCAGGGTAGGTGTATTTGGTCTTAACCTGAGACTTACATCGCTAGTACTTGCGACAATCGGTAAACTTTGGTTTTGGTCGTCCAGGGCTTTAACAGGTTCTGTGTACGCCTCTTCTGGGTTTATTGAGAATCGTAGTGTATTGGATGTGATGTCAAGACGGAAGTATCACTTCAGACATATGGAGATGATGATCAGCAGGGATTCAGAACTGGTTCTCTATTGTGTTGCAACCATCGGGATAATATGACAAGGTCATGATTATCCGATTCAAAGAGACTAGTTGCTTGATATCTGATATGTGCTTCGTACGGGGCAGACACTATTCCAGCCCAGGCCTTGCACGTGACATCCGATATTGGATCGCAATACGCAATACTACGGTATATTACGCCTGATATAGATTGCATATTCCATTAAGAATATTTATGGAGAATTGGGTAGGCATGGCGCTTTGCTAGAAGCCAACCTTGTCTCGTAAATCGGTAAAAACGTAGTACGAGGTACGTACGTGTTCTGATAGTCCGACGACCGTATTTACTGCAAACATATCCAGAGATCTCTTGGGTCGCTTCCCGAAGATTCACCGATGACGTATGATTCGAGCATAATTAATCTGGGATTAATCACGGAGAGATTTTATCTTGGATAAAGTACTGTTTGAAGAGAGAGAAAGATTAATTTGGAATTAATCGATAAAAATAATATATTCGATATATTAAATGAAATTGGATTTCGACGCGGAATTAAAATTAGATTTTAATTCGGGCAAACAAGTTAATTTAGAATTAATTCTTTAGCGACGTGAATAGTAATTTCGCTAGGCATAATTATTTAATTACGTCGTGACGGAAGTTCGTTAATTCGGAATTAGAGAAACCGAGACCGGAAGTGTTTGCGGGCTCACTCGCATCTTGAATTAAAGTGGGGCCTAAAAGTCACATCGTGAGTCACATCACTTGTCATATAAAGGTGATAGATGTCAAAGTCACTTTTTGTGAGTGACATGCTGTCACTATTCATGATGGAAGTAGTTGTGGGCTTTTAATGCAATTTTGGAGCCAAAAATGTGTTGACTTTTTGAAAGTTATACAAAACATTTTGGTAAAGCATTAGCATTATCGTTTTTGTAAAAAACAAACCAAATACAAAACTTATTCTCTTTCTCCAAGATAGCCAAAAACCGTGAGCTTCCAAGAAGGGAAATTTGATTTTCTTTCTTCATTTTGCTAGCACAAATCAAAAGATCAAAGAAGGTGATAGGGAAGCTTATCTTAGAGCATGGATTTCCTTTAAATCTTGGAGCTTGTAGATCATCATCAACAAAAACAAGGGCTTGGCCGAATACACCTCAAAGGAAGGAGAAATTTTTTGTTGAGCGTCACATCCAATCCGATCAATGTAAGTGTGTTTCCGCCACATTTCTTTGTTGTATTCGTTCTATTTCATGGCTTAATATGATCTTGGGACATCAATAGAAACCAACAATGGTATCATGAAGCCTTGTTTAAGCATGAAATATTTTAGGGTAAAAATTGAGTAAATTGATTTTAATCATGTTTTGAATAAATTACTTGTTTGAGCATGTTTGTGGATGGATGACTTTGAGTTGTTTATGATCAATTTTGTGAAAAAAAAATTGGATGAATTTTTCACCCAAAACTTGGCATGGCCGAATGTATATTAACCTTGGAAGTCATGATATTTTTTGTTTCTTTGATCATTGGATGACTTGAAACACTTGGGAAAATGTTGATTTGTAAATCAATCGGATTGAAAACGAAATCGGGCATGAAAACCGTATGAATGCCGTGAGCTTCCTTGCATGTAATGAGATGATTTTTTTGATTCAAAAATGTTGGACATAAGTTGAACAAATGAGAACATGATTAATTAATTAAATTGTATTTTGGAAATATGGATTTAGATAATTAATTGATGTATTACAATTTAGTTAATTGAATTTTAAAATTTGGAATATTAAAATTTGATTAATGGGCTTGATTTTGAATTGGGCTTGAAATTATTGTATTTGGGCATAATGGGCTTGGTTGGGCCAAATTCGTTTAGGCCAATTGGATTGGATCCAAATTGGGCCTAAATCATTCCATTAAGTCCAAATGTAATAAATGGGCTTTAAAAGTTTAATTGGGCCTTATGGGATAAAATTGGTTTTTTGGCATATGAGGGTGATTCCTCAATTGGGCTTGGTAATTGGGTTTGACCCATATTGACCAAAGCTCATGCCTTATGAAATCAATTGAAAGCCCATCGGACTTTAATTAACGAACATTGGATGTTAGTTGGGCTTTGAGACCCGATAAGATTAGATTTGGAATCTTAGTCGTTTAAAGCGCATTAAAAAGTGTAGATATTTAATTTGGAATTAAATACATGAATTAATATTGAATACGGATTAAATTAGATTTAACGAGTAGTTCGATATAATTCAAGAATTCGTACTTTAAGTACTATTCTCAAACGAGTTGGACTCGCGCAAATCAAATCATTGTTTGAACATTGGATGATCACTAATATTCAAAGATAATTAATTTGATTG
>SKCR01052315.1:0-21189 GCA_019454045.1 Zanthoxylum bungeanum | reverse complement strand
TACTATAGTTTTTAGCAAAGTTTGGTTCTCCTCCCTTTCCTTCCTCAGGTTCTCCTCAATTTTTTCCATCCAATCTGCAGCCGAGTTCCCTGATGGTTGGTGGTTTCCGTCTTCCACCATTGTCTTACTACGCGAGTTGCTTTTTGTTAGAATTCCCCACAGACGGCGCCAACTGTTGACGGCGGATTTTGGTCTCAGGGTAATATTGGAATATCACTCCCGAAGAAATCCTCCCTCAATAGTGAATTTGTTTGGTTATGGGGGACCAAAGGCAAATTTAGCAAAAGACAGATAACACACACCAATCAACAAGGAGATTTAACGTGGTTCGGTGGATTTGGATCCGACCTACGTCCACGGACAAAAAAGATGGTACTTTTATTACTTAAACACTCTTCTTGGTCTCTACAAGTCAAAGCTTGAAGATTCAGATCACTAATTTTTTGATGCCCTTTACACATACTCTGTCCTCCTATTTATAATAGTATAGAAATCAACTCCTATTTGCATAAGAAATCCTAGTTTGAACTCAGTTGTCTCTTTCTTGCAAGGATTCCTAGTCTAATATTGCCTTCTCTTTTCTTATTCCTTTTTCTTTTCGGACTCTTAATTCCTTTCCTTGTGAGAACAGGATAATTTGCTTATCTTATCCGCAAGAATAGGATGTCATTATCTTTGAGCATATCTTCGCCATATGGTCGGTCTTCATGAGGTCGGTCATGGTAGTCCTTTATGCTGAAATGTTGCTGTCGACCTGATTGTGCCCGGCTATCCGAGCCCAGGTGATCGGTAGCCGTCATGAAGTGCTCGGTCTATATCTGTTGTGGTCGGTTTGGAACCGTAAGGTGCTTGTTCTTTTATTGCAAAGTGGTCGGGTTGGATTTAATGATCCCAACCAAGCAGGGAATTACCCTTCTGTCCTTGTCGTGCTGCCTTAAATATCGTAGTGCCTGAAAACACCATCAACATCTGTTTAATTAGATTGTATCAACTCTTTCTGAAGCTTAAAGTTTTTTTTTAAAAAAAAAATCTTCTTCATAGATGCTTCCCAAGCGCAGCCGAGAAAATTAGGGAATCATTACCTATTTAATGAGAATCAAGAATCAGAAGAGTAAATAATCCAAAAATTATAAGTTATAAATTATCAAGTACTTAAAAATGTTACATATGAAGTATTTTAACCTTGAGTTTCTCTCAAGATGAAAGATAGGATTTATAATCCTTCTATGTCTAGGCCAATCCTCACCCTCTAGAGTTGTCAATATCCTTTTTTTTTTTCCTTTTTTTTTTTTTTTTTTTTTGTTAGAAATATGAAATTCATTCCTAAATAAAATATTATAATGGTGTAAATACATAAAGATAATAATATTTAGGGAAAAAACCTAAAATTCAAATTAATCAGTACACATCCCGACAACATACATTCTTGTATTTCCAATATTCAATCAAAACTCAAATTCACACCAATATTAAAATAAGAATAAGAGGACTAATTTCATCAATTTTGGATCTTTAATTATAAGGCTTGGGGGTTGTCTCAGCCCAACCGAAGGATACTTTCCCTATAAGCCACTGGTTTTTCTCTGTATGGATTCTAAGTCTCTCGGTGTTCATATGTAGAGAAATTTAATTTCAATAATATAGAGGTAGATCCACTACATTTTGTGTCCAAACATTTGGACTCACGTAGCTATCTAGACAGGCATGCCCCTAGGCCCCAAAAAAATAAGAGAAAAAAAAAGGGACTCAATTAAAATGTTATCAATTTCTATACATATTTTCTGTTCGACCCATTTTTCTACAAGTTTTATGTTATGGCCAAGTAAATTTTATTGTTTCTTCATTATGGTCTATTGGCAATCTTGCAATGAAAATGCTATTATATTGATTTACAAAATCTCAACAACGTTTAACAACACAATTACAAGTATATCAAACATTGAAATAACCAAAACAAGTAACACAAAACTTCTTAGTAGCATGCCTGGAAATGTGTTATGAACTTGAAGTCATAAGGGGCGTGACTTGGTGGTGTAGAGTTTAATATCTGACCTTGAGATCCTGAATTCGAATTCAGAGAGTGCGTTTCTTGTAAGAGTCTAGGACGGTCGGGGATTTTACATGCTCCGCTTAAGCCCGAAAGAGGTGATTTTGACGGCGGAATTTCCAACAATTCCAAAAAAAAAATTGTTATGAACTTGAATATGTAGACCATGATAAAGGTAAGAATTTTATTTTATGAGATTAAGACAATATTAACCCTAACTGATGCTTCACAGATCTTTAAGTGTTACTTTCTCAGATACAATAATATCTTCTTGAAAATAATAGCACTTTAATGTTGTAAAATATGTGTCATTAAACAGTAATATAATTTGCAAACAAACAGATCAAACAGCAAAATTAGATCTAGATGCATGAAACCCTAAAACCAAAAACCTTAAAACAAACCAGAAAATGGAGATTGCAGATTTGTCCAAGTCGAGATGATCTCTGTCCTTAAGAACTTATTGGCTCCGTCACAGGTGCTTTACGGATTCGTTTTGCCAACGTTCTCCCAGGATTACTTGGATTCTTCTTGTTCAAGGAGCACTCCTTAACAAGTGTATGAACTTGGATCCAAATGGTGGATCTCTCTCTCAAAACAAAGAAAAACAACACCATGCCTTTTCCATTCTTGGATATAAATTGTATATCTTGTGTATTTTGTGTATGGAATAAAAGCCTTCTTATATAAGGCATGGAGGGATGCCAATAGGGCACCCCTTGGGGTGGGTTGCAACCCTCCAAGGATTGCAACCTCCCATACACCCCTTGGGAATTCCAATGGTACACATATACATATACACATCATATTTAATGAATTTGAGGAATTTACAACAATCCCCCACAATTCTTCAAATATTCATTCAGGCACGTGAGAGAGATACCGTGAGCTAAAGCTGCATCGAAATAGGTAGCTTTCGCCTTGAACCTTTCCTAGTGAGTGACAATCGGATTTACTTGGCAAACCAGTGACCCATAGTCTTGAACTGTTCTGTCGTTGGTGTAAACCAAGACAATTGCCAACACACAGCTTTAATTCGACCATTTACCCGTTCTACGGTTGTGTTCATTTTTGGCCCTGAACAACGGTCCTGGATTCATCAAGCACTTTAGGGTAACCCGCCTTTAAAGATTCCCATGGAAGCGGCCTCACTTCTTACTTGAAATAGGTGATCTACTATGAAGAGGTAATATGTCTTTACCCCCATTAGGACTCATCTCCTAATATAGTGATCATTAAAAGCCTTAGCTTATCCTAACCAATGACAGACAGCACTCAGCGTCATTATCGGAATGGGAAAGAGTACGAAACTCTTCAGTGCTCGTTTGAATTGCACAAAGTTTATGTTGTCCCTTTTGAACCTAGATCTTGGGATCTCCAGTCAACTAGGTTGGGTTTCCACAGTGACAATTCTTAGATTATAGGCTTCAAGCCCATTCCCCTCGATGACTTCTCAACTTGCTCTCAAGGTAAACCTTTAGTTAGTGGATCCGCTATGTTTCCTTCGACTCAACATAATCGATCGATATTATGCTACTTGAGAGCAGTTGACCTATGGTATTGTGTCTCCGACGTATGTGTCGAGACTTACCATTATACATTGTGTTTTGGGCTCTCCCAATAGCCGATAGGCTTTCACAATGTATGCTAATCGTTGGCACCGGTTTGGCCAACTAGGAATATCCTCCAGGAAGTTTCTAAGCCATTATGCTTCTTCCGCTGTTTTGTCTAATGCTATGAACTCTGATTTCATAGTAGACCGGGCAACACATGTTTGCCTCGAGGATTTCCATCACACGGCTGCATTACCAAGTGTGAAAACAAATCCAACCGTAGATTTGGAATCCACTATATCAGATATCCAGCATCGCTGTATCCCTCTAGAACAGCAGGATATCTCTCGTAATGTAGCCCATATTTTGAAGTTTCTTATACTCAAAAACACTTACTATGGCTTTTCCAGTGGTTATGTCCTGGATTGCTAGTATATTTGCTAAGCCTATTCACAGCTTGAGCGATATCACTTCGTGTACAATTCGTGAGATACATCAGACTTCCGATGATCCTTGAATACTCTAATTGCGATATGCTTAAGCCAGTATTCTTTGATAGAGGAAAAGTTAGGTTAGCTACTCCCAAATCTTTCATATCAAATTTGCTGGTTAACACTTTCTTGGTAAACTGAATCAATTCATGATTATTACCAATTATCAGCATATCGTCTACATAGAGACAGACAATGACATATCATTCTTGAGTTGATTTGGTGTATATACACTTATCAAACTCATCGGTTTTAAACCCACTTGACAACATCTCTTTGTCAATGTTCTCATGTCATTGTCTAGGTGCTTGTTTTAATCCGTACAAGGATTTTACAAGTTTGCACACCTTCTGTTCTTATCCAGGAACATTAAACCCTTCTGGTTGTTCCATGTAAGTCTCTTCAGCCAATTCACCATTCAAGAATGACGTCTTTACATCATTTTGATGTATTTCAAGACCACATATAGCTGCTATGGCTATAAGCATTCTACTGATGTGATACGAATCACTGGTGGATATGTGTCAAAGTAGACAATGCCTTCTTTCTGTCTATAATCTTTTATGACAAACCTCGCCTTGTACTTATCTATTGATCCATCCATTTTCATCTTTCCATTTGTAGCCCAGTGGCTTACAACCTGGTGGAAGATCAACCAACTCCCAAGTATGGTTCTGTAGGATTGAATCATTCTCATTGTTCATAGCCTCTTTCCACAGAGGTGTCTCCGTAGAAGACATAGCTTTCTCATAGCTTCGAGGCTCATTTTCTAACCAGTATGTCAGAAAATCGGGTCCAAATGACTTAGACGACGTCTAGGTTCATTTGCCTCAACATTTCCATGTTAATTTGACTCTTGGTCAATCTGATCACTATCATTGACAGTATCAACAGTTCTTTTGAGAGACTCTCTTCTTTGTCTTTCCCTACAGGAAATGTCTCTTCAAAAAATATTGCATTCCTTGACTCAATCATCACATTTGGATTGATGTCAGGAATCTCATCTTGTGTACCAAGAATAGATACGCACTACTGTTGCAAGCATATACGAAGAATATATAGTCAACAGTTTTTGGTCCTATTTTACCTTCTTAGGTTTAGGAACCATTACTTTGGCAAGACACCCCCACAATTTGAGGTATTTGTAGGAATGTACGAAACCTTTCCAAAATTCATATGGGGTCTTGTCTAGTCTTCTGTGAGGAAGCTTGTTCAGAACGTAGTTCGCGGAAAGCAAGGCTTCCCCCCACAAGTTCTGGGGCAGACCCGAACTTGTCAACATGGCATTCATCATTTCCTTCAACGTTCGGTTTTTGCGCTCCGCACTTCCGTTCTGTTGAGGAAAATAAGGAGTAGTGGTTTCGTGAATAATTCCGTGCACAGAACAATATTCACCGAATGGTGAAACGTATTCACCACCTCTATCACTCCTGATTCTTTTGATTTTCTTGCCAAGTTGATTTTCAACTTCGCTCTCAGTGTATAAAGCTCTCAATAGCTTCAGCTATGCTCCTCAGCAAATACACTTAACTGAATCTTGTGCTTTCATCGATAAAAGTGACAAAATACTTTTTACTGCCTCTTGTTTGCACAAAATTCATGTCACATACGTCAATGTGTACAAGTTCCAAGGGTTCAGAACTTCGTTCTATGATGTTCTATGTATTTTTGCTTCAACACGTGCCTCACACTCATGTTGGCTATCAATGCAAATTTAGGTATCAGGTCCATGTTAATTAATGTATCATAATTAACATGTCCTAACCTCTCATGCCATACATTTTGTGACTCAATAATATAAGCAGAAGCTTCAGCTTTATTAATAGCACAATTGACAGTCATTGAAAAGACCCTCAGCGAGGTATCATTTTCCTACATAGACATCATTTCTGGTCAATACAATCTTGTCAGAAACAAATACAAACCCGAGACCGAGTTCTTCCGAATATCTGGAACATGCAACCATTATTATATGTAAGCTCCGTTCGGATATCATTTTCAGAACTACTGTGCCTTGTCCAACCACTCTAGAGGTAGACGAGTTTCCCATTGTCAGATGATCGCCGCCATCGACCTTTCTGATACGTGGAAAACATCTTGCTATCAGCACAGATATGAAGAGTAGCCCCAGAGTCTACCCATCATTCTCTCGGATTCCCAACCAAGTTGGCTTCAGTTACCACTGTTGAGAGATTCATTTCTGAAATCTCATTAGTTAACTGCTCATCTTCAGTGACATAGGCCTCATTTATCCTGCCATTGTCCTGAGATATCTTGTTTCTGCAGTCCTTTGTCATATGACCGCTCTTTTCACAGTTGTAGCACTTCCCATTGAACTTCTTGTTCGCTTGGGAAGAATCAGCTTCACTGTTCTTTCTTTTCTTGCTACCCTTTACATCCTCAAAGATGTTGGCCTTAGACTTCATAATCTTGTAGCTGGCCTACTCGGACATCATGTTGTCATGTTCGATTCTCAATCGAACTCCAAGGTCTTCAAGGCTCATCTGCTTCTTTTTGTGTTGCAGATAGCTCCTGAAGTCCTTCCATGATGGAGGCAACTTTTCAATTATGGCGGCAACTTGAAACATCTTACAGAGTTTCATTCCCTCATCCAGTATTTCATGAATGAACAATGGCAGTTCACCCAACTGATACATCACCGTCCTTGAATCTACCATCTTGTAGTCCAGGAACCTACCCACGACGAATTTCTTTTGTCCGGCATCTTTGGTTTTGTACTTCTTCTCGAGAGATTCCCAGAGAACCTTCACAGAAGTCATGCCTTGGTACACATTGTACAGGGTATTGTCAAGACCACCCAAAAGGTAGTTCTTGCATAGGAAGTCTCCAGACAACCAAGTCTGTTTTCGCTCTTCCTTGGCCAATTCAGATTCACCCTCCACAGGACCCGGAGGATCATTGAGGAATTTAGCCAACTGAAGAGTTGTTAGGTAGAACAGCATTTTGCTCTGCCACTGTTTGAAACTTGCCCCACCAAATTTCTCCGGCTTTTCTCCGTGAGAGACCGGTATTCTTTGATATTTCCGCTAGCCATTTGTAACTGGAAATTCAACAGGGTTCAATCAGTCTACGAAAGACGAATTGCACAACGATCAACGAATGATCTTGTTCAAAGTGATGTACTAGGTAGTCACTTGTTGTTCTAATGGACGAAAGTTCCAATAAACACAAGTCATTGAATTTTAACTAAAGATACTTAAGGAAAATTGAACGAACGAATATTCTTCGAACACCTTTTCCAATGGGATCTTTTAGCAATTCACAACCCAGATTTACACTCTTCCAATAGCACAATTATTACGATAAGTGTAGATATATAAATGTCAATCAAGATTGGATGGAATTACTTGTGTATTATTACACTTTAAATTCTCAACCAATTATGCAACACCCAATCAATTTCAACTTTATCACTATGTGTATGCTTGTGATAATTGAACAACTTAATAATAACTTAAATCTATACTACCAAGATTAATGTGTTTACAGTATATGACTAACCGAGTTAATATTAATTAAAGGTTGCAGTTTATGATACTTACAGGACAAAGTCGTTAGTGTCACGTTCGTATCTACGTTCGAACGAGACTGTCCAGTGTGTGTGCGTTCGTGTTGCGTTTGATAATGCGTTCGAACGAAGTGTTTCCAGAGAGTTTACGTTCGCGTAGCGTTTGATAACGCGTTTGAACGAAGTGTTTCCAGAGATTTCACGTTCGAGTAGCGTTTGATAACGCGTTCGAACGGTGTGATTCCAGAGAGTTCACGTTCGTATAGCGTTCGTTAACGCGTTCGAACGGAACGATTCCAGAGAGTTTACGTTTGAGTTGCGTTTAGGACGCGTTCGAACGTTCTAAGGCAGAAGGCTTGCGTTCGAGTTGCGTTTGAAGACGCGTTCGAACGTTCTAACGAAAGTTCAAATATTTAGCCTTCGCGTGTGTCGGGCGTTCGAACGCCCTACGGGTTTTTCATGCACAGTTCGTATTTTCCAGAAAATATTCAAACCCTAACATGCAAATTACTATCTAATAACACGATGCGATAAGTTCTTAAGATTGTTGTAAAATATAATTTGCAAACAAACAGATCAAACAGCAAAATTAGATCTAGATGCATGAAACCCTAAAACCAGAAAACCTTTAAAACAAACCAGAAAATGGAGATTGCAGATTTGTCCAAGTCGAGATGATCTCTGTCCTTAAGAACTTATTGGCTCCGTCACAGGTGCTTTACGGATTCGTTTTGCCAACGTTCTCCCAGGATTACTTGGATTCTTCTTGTTCAAGGAGCACTCCTTAACAAGTGTATGAACTTGGATCCAAATGGTGGATCTCTCTCTCAAAACAAAGAAAACAACACCATGCCTTTTCCATTCTTGGATATTAATTGTATATCTTGTGTATTTTGTGTATGGAATAAAAGCCTTCTTATATAAGGCATGGATGGATGCCAATAGGGCACCCCTTGGGGTGGGTTGCAACCCTCCAAGGATTGCAACCTCCCATACACCCCTTGGGAATTCCAATGGTACACATATATATATACACATCATATTTAATGAATTTGAGGAATTTACAACATTTAAATCTCCAAGATAAATAATAGCATTTATCTTAGCAGTAAATGTACACTCAAGAGTAGGAAAGGTCGTGTTCATACTCATCATCCGAATAAATTGTTAACAAGCTATAAAAATACTTTTAGTTTAAATTATTAGTTAATAATTTATATTATTAATTTAATAAATTATTTAATTAATTAATAGATTAATTAATAATAAATTAATATATTAATTTATTATTATTTAAAATATTAATTTATTAATTTATTATTAATTATTATATTACTTACTTAATTATTATTATTATTAAAATTTTACTTTATTAATTATTGATTTATTATTAATTACTCACATTCCCAAGCAACTTTTAATAAGTAATCACGGTAATGAGAATCACTCACATTCTCTCGTTCTCATTCCAATTTAATAAACACACTATTAAAATATGGAAAATGATTTTTGGATCAATTTGATCTGAATCAATAAGTTTTTTTCTATCAAAAAATTAATGATTTCATTCAAGTGAAATTTAAATTCTAATAGTGAATTAAATGTTTTACTAATTTAAAATACGTAATTAATATTGTTATGATGATCGAAGACTTGTATTTAGTTTTGTATTGATTTCCAATACAAAAGAACATGTCATCTATGGATATTTAAAATATCCATTCACCTCCTAATTCATATCAATTTGATTCATTTAGTAAATCTCTTGATGTATTATTAGATAAATGTTTAAAAAAATGGACTTTCTTAAAATTTAGAGTTCTAATCAACCGCCTAATTTACCTAAGCTTAATATGTCACTTATATAAATGAGGTGAAGATTAGATCTATGATATAGTTGAGGAGCAGGGCCGGTTCCCAATTTCTAATAAATTGAGTTTTGTATATTATGATTTTTAAAATTGAATTTTGTATATTATAAAAATTGAGTTTTGAATATTAAATATGACATTAAAAGTTTTAGGCTCAAAGAATAAAAATTGAATTTATGTCCAAATCTCATTTTGTGAAATTCCCCCAAGTCCCCCAAATCTCAAATACGGCACTGTCGAGGAGGAGATTAGTGTTGAGAGTTAGTTTTGCTGTTAGTTGGTTTGTTATAAAAAGCATGCTATGCACGTGCTTTAGATTATAATATAAATAGTTCAAAGGAGTATTGTTTGTGGCATTTTGTTAATAAGAAAAAGTGTACAGATTCATTCAATTTTCCTTTTTGTTTTTCTCTCTGTGTTTTCTCTACTTTCTCAAGAAACAAACAGCTTCTTCAGTTCTTGAGTTGCAGATTTTACATGGTATCAGAGCTAGAAGCTTAATCATGGCTTCTTCAAACACTAACACATCCTCACTCATGTTTACATTCACTTCACCAGTAAAATTGGATCGATCTAACTGGATGATCTGGAAATCACAAGTTCTTTCTTCAGTACGAGGTAATGGAGTTGAAGATCTTCTCAATGGAACAAGATCCTGTCCAAATCAGTTTATTCAACAAAACTCAGCAGCTCGCATGGCAGATTGCACACCTGAACCAAGAACAAATCCATAGTACGAAATCTGACATCGTCAAGATCAGCTTCTGCTGAGCTGGCTTCTGTCCTCCATCTCTATTGAGATTCTGAGTCTTGTTGCAGGTGCTTCGTCATCTCATGATCTTTGGAAAAATCTTGAAGAACAATTTGGTTCGGAGTCTATGGCTAAAAAGGTACATCTCAAAACTCAATTGAGTAATCTTCGCAAGGGAGCCCTAACAATGTAACAGTACTTCACAAAACTAAAGGCAATTTCTGATGAATTAGCCTTGGCTGGCAGTCCAGCCAACAATTTGGATTTTAAAACACATCCGATCACTGGCTTAGGTCAACATTATGATCCAGTAGTGGTACATATAGAAGCAAATTCACATAATATGAGTATCAATGATGCTTATGCTATGCTGTTAAATCATGAAACTAGGTTAGAAAGCAATCATGTTGATGATAATAAAGAAATGAAGCAGAATTTCACTGCTAACATGGCTCAAACTGGTTCTGGAAAAAATACAAACAATTGGAATAGTAGAGTTAATTGGACTCAAGGAAACTATGGTAGAGGTAGTAACAATAATGGAGGCAGATGATACTTTCATGGTAGAGGCAATTGGTATAATGGTTATAATCCCAGAGGTGGTTTTAGAGGAGGTTTCAGAGGTGGTTATAGTGGAAATGGTAATTCAGGAGGAGACTTCAGTGGAAATTCTGGAAATTTTGGTGGTTACAATAGAGGTGGTCCTTCAAGAGGCAATGGCAGGGGAATGAATGTTGTTTGTCAGATTTGTTTCAAGCCTAATCACTCAGCAATGGAATGTCGAAACAGATTCAATAGGGACTTTTCTGGTTTTGGTAATCGTGGTGGTTATGGAAACTTTGGTGTCTATGGAAACAATGGTCAGGGTGGTCAGTTTTCAGGATGCATTGATCAAGGACCAAGAGCTGCTTTCATGGCAACACATGAAGGTATTGCTGATCAAGGTTGGTTTCTTGACAGCGGAGCTACACACCATATCACAAATGACATGCAAAATCTGACTGAATCCAGGGAATACTCAGGAAATCAGCAGCTGTTAGTAGGAAATGGACAAGGTATATCTATAACTCATACTAGAATTATAGATTTCAAATCCACTTACGGATATCAACTCTACTTGTCTGATGTTCTGTGTGTGCCTAAAATTACTAGGAACCTCCTGAGTATATCTAAACTTCTTGCTGATAACAATGTATACATTGAATTTGACTCCAATACTTGTTATGTTAAGGACAAGCTGCAGGGGACACTTCTGGCTAAGGGTACTGCTGTTGGAGGATTGTACAAGCTACTGTCCAATGATGATCACTCACTGATTTCAGTTCTTAATCCTAAATCAATGCTTTCAATTCTTGCTCCAAATAAAGTTGATGTAAACTCTCATTCAGAAGTTTTTGTAACTACTGCAAATCTTATCTCACCAAATCTGTTACATAATAGATTTGGACACCCTCATCAACATGCTTTACAAACTTTGTTGACATCTCAACCTTCTCTCTCTTATAAATCAAATGTTCATTTTCAGTTCTGTGATGCTTGTCAAATTGGTAAAATACACCAGTTACATTTTTCTACCACTGAAATCTCTACAAAACAACCCTTAGAACTCATTCATGTTGATTTATGGGGCCCTGTTTTTCTTCATTCCACAAATGGATATAGGTATTATATCTCATTTGTAGATGACCATACAAGATATGTCTGGATTTTTCCCCATAGGTTCAAGTCTGAAGCCTTACAAACCTTTAAAAGGTTCAAAGTCTTGGTTGAAAAACAATTTCACCTCCCCATTACTGCTCTTCAAAATGATATGGGAGGAGAATTTAAAGCAATTGAATCATTTCTTGAGCTAGAAGGGATAAGAGCTAGACTTACTTGCCCTCACACCCATCATCAAAATGGAGTCGTAGAAAGAAAGCATAGGCATATTGTGGAAACAGGATTAACCTTACTTGCTCAAGCCCAAATGCCCTTGAAATTCTGGTGGGAATCATTCCATACAGCTGCCTATCTTATAAATAGATTACCTAGTCCACTTCTTAAGAACCAATCACCTTTTCAGAAAATCCATGGTCAATTGCCTGATTACCAGTTTATTAGAGTATTTGGTTGTTCATGTTTTCTTCTTTTAAGGCCCTATAACCAACACAAGTTGGATTATCACTCTCAAAAGTGTGTTCTGATTGGTTTTAGTCCTATTCACAAAGGGTACAAATGCTTGGCTTTTGATGGGAGAATTTATGTTGCTCGACATGTTCAATTTAATGAAAATGAATTTCCTTATCACTCCTTATTTTCCTCTTCATCTGATTCCAGTCCTCCTGAATGTTCTGTTCATCCCTCCCAACTCACTCTTCACTATCCTAAATATTCTTCACATATCACTGCCAGTAGCAGCACACAACCTTCATCAGCCGACTCCCATCCAGACCTAGGTTTCTGTCGTAATTCCCCACTGTCCGTCTCTTTTGATCGAAATACTTCCAGCAGTGCTGCTTCTCCATCTGATATCAGCACATCTTTACATCAAAATCAGCATCCTATGATTACAAGATCTAAAGTAGGGACCTTCAAACCTAAGACTTATCTAGCTGCAGTTCAAGATATAGAACCAGAAAGTGTAACAAGTGCCCTAGCTGATAGTAACTGGTTTCCAGCCATGAGAGAAGAGATTGCTGCCTTGAATAGGAATCACACATGGACCTTAATATCCCCTGCAGTTGCTCCCAAGGTAGTAGGCAATAAATGGGTGTTCAGGATCAAATACAATCCTGATGGAAGTATCTCTAAGTATAAAGCAAGACTCGTTGCAAAAGGCTTTCATCAAACATATCGTGTGGATTTCTTTGAGACATTCAGCCCAGTAGTCAAGCCATGTACAGTTAGAATTGTCCTGAGTTTGGCTGTAATGAAGCATTGGCATATTAGACAATTAGATATCAATAATGTGTTTCTTAATGGAGTGCTTACAGAGGATGTGTATATGCATCAACCTGAAGGGTTCTTAGATCCACAACATCCTTCCTATGTGTGCAAATTGAACAAGGCCTTGTATGGTCTTAAGCAAGCTCCAAGGGCTTGGTATGATAATTTGAAAAACTCTCTGGTGAACTGGGGTTTTGTCACTGCTAAATCAGATTCATCTTTGTTTGTTCAACATCTAGACACTCACATTGTGATAGTTTTGATTTATGTTGATGACATTTTGATAACTGGTTCTAGTGCCACTCTTGTTGAAGATCTTATTTCTAAACTCAGCAAAGCCTATGCCTTGAAGGATCTAGGAGAGTTCAATTACTTCCTTGGACTGGAGGTTACACCTTCAGTTAATGGTTTGCATTTGTCTCAAACAAAATATATTGGTGATATTCTTTCTAAAGCTCATATACTTGACAGTAAAGGGTGTCCAACACCTATTAGCACAACATAGAAACTTGTGAAAGACAAAGGGAAAATGTTTGACAACCCTACTCTCTACAGAAGCATCATTGGCTCTCTCCAATATGTGGTGCTAACCCGACCAGATATTGCTTTCACTGTCAGCAAGTTAAGTCAATTTATGTCTTCTTCATCTGTGCTGCATTGGCAAGCTTGTAAGCGTGTTCTGCGATACCTACAAAGCGCAGCAAGCTATGGTTTTCAGTTCTATACTCAAGGGTCTCTTGATTTAACCGCATTTTCTGATGCTGACTGGGGGGCTGATATGGATGACAGAAGATCTGTGTGGGGGTACTGTGTATATCTTGGTAATAATCTTGTGTCCTGGTCATCAAAGAAACAGCATATTGTCTCTCGGTCTACAGTAGAATCTGAATATCGAGCACTTGCTTTGGCAACATCTGAAGTCTTGTGGATTGGATACTTGTTACAGGAGCTCAAAGTTCCTCTTAATTCAATCCCAATGTTGAACTGTGACAATAAGAGTGCTGAAGTCCTTGCTAGCAATCCTAAGTATCATTCTCGGACTAAGCATATTGAATTAGATCTTCATTTTATCAGAGATCACATAGCAAAGAATGAGTTGCAGATTCAGCATGTTCCAAGTTACAACCAATATGCAGATATCTTGACAAAACCTTTAGCTTTTGATCAGTTTGTCTACCTAAGGTCCAAGCTCAACATTGTTCCCAGAAGTTGAGCTTGAAGGGGACTGTTGAGAGTTAGTTTTGTTGTTAGTTAGTTTGTTATAAAAAGCATGCTATGCACATGCTTTAGATTATAATATAAATAGTTCAAAGGAAGTATTTGTTTGTGGCATTTTGTTAATAATAAAAAGTGTCCAGATTCATTCAATTTTCCTTTTTGTTTTTCTCTATGTGTTTTCTCTACTTTCTCAAGAAACAAACAGCTTCTTCAGTTCTTGAGTTGTAGATTTTACAATTAGGTCACCTAATATAATTATTTATAATTTTTCTCTTTAAAAGTTGCTAAAAAAATATCAAAGCAATCAAAAGTCAAACTAAAAAAAAAAGTAATCAAAACCACTAAAAACATTACTTTTAATCTCATTTATAGTGGAAAAAAATTGTGCGCTCCGAGTGTTGTGTTCATGAAGTCATCACAATCTTCACACCCCCGTAATTTCATGCAAAATATATGACGATGAGTGGGTTTTCCCTAAACCCAAAATCTCTAAGTGCTCTTTTGACAAACGGTTAGGTTATTAAAAAAAATTTATTATCCGTCCATTTTAAATTAAGTTAAAATCTGAAAATATAAAACGTTTTTGAATTTTTTCAATCTATCCATGATAAGTTATGAAAAATATAGATTTTACATTCAAATTATTGGTTTTTCGATGTTAAAAATTCTTTTTCATAACTAATTTTAAATATAAAATATCTGTTAAATTAGATTGTATCAACTCTTTCTGAAGCTTAAAGTGTTTTTTTTAAAAAAAAAAATCTTCTTCATAGATGCT
The DNA here is from genome assembly GCA_019454045.1 of Zanthoxylum bungeanum. NCBI lineage: Eukaryota > Viridiplantae > Streptophyta > Magnoliopsida > Sapindales > Rutaceae > Zanthoxylum > Zanthoxylum bungeanum. The sequence continues at coordinate 6,026 of SKCR01052315.1, read as the reverse complement.
TCCCAAACGCAGCCCGAGAAAATTAGGGAATCATTACCTATTTAATGACAATCAAGAATGAGAAGAGTAAATAATCCAAAAATTATAAGTTATAAATTAGTCAAGTACTTAAAAATGTTACTGTTGGAAATTAATTGTTGTTAATTATTTGGTGTTGTTAAATAACAACAATTAGTAATAATTTCATGTTGGAAATTATTAAGTTAATTATGTGGTGTTGTTAAATAACAACAATTAGTAATGATTTCATTACTAAGTAAACAACAAGAGTTGTTAATCAAATAATTAAGTAACAACAAGAGTTGTTAAGTGACAACAATTAGTAAAATGTTAAATGGGGAACAAATGGTACACCCATGATGGTAACATTTTTGGAAGGGTTAGAGAAAGTCATTATGCATCCAAATACATGTGATTACATAGTAATCAATGCATGTGATTAAATAGTAATCAAGGATTAATAGTAATCCATGCATGTGAGCTAATAGTGACTTGATTTCCCTCCTATAAATAAGACCATTTGCTTATTGAGTTAAGCAATCAATTAAGTTTGATTAAGAGGTCTCTACAAGCATAAAAGGTATGCAAATGTGTTGTGGTTAGTATAGATTTATTTCAATTAGCATGTAAATAAATCTAGGACTAGTAATACATGTATGGTTAGATCCTAAGAGGATAAACATGTAAATATATTAGGGATTATGTTTCCTAACATTGGTATCAGAGCTTAAATGCATGTATTCTAGTTGGATTACACAAAAATTGCATGAACATGCATGAAAAATGTTGAATATGCTTCTGGTTTTTGTTTTTCAAAAATGATGTTCTTCCAACTTTGGGCCATAATAACTCTCTGTAAAAAATTGATAATCGCATGTTCAAATATGTTTTGAAAACTAGGTCATGAGCTCTTCAATTTGGTATATCATTTGCTTAATTTGGATTAAAATTGAGAAAGATATGGACCCTATAAGTTGGCTAGTTGAATCTGTTTTTACCCAGAAAAACACTCCCAGAAGAGTCGTACTACATGTCATCCGGTACTTATAAAATCAGACGACAAGTCATCCGATTTGTGTACGACAAGTAGTACGCTTAGTGCTCAAAGGGACGACATGTCGTCCATGTATCACACAACCGACAAGTCGGTTACACCTATAATTTCCAACCGACATGTCATACAGTCACGGAACACGCGGACGACATGTCGTCTGCGCGTGTAACTTGGCCGAGACTGGCCGGCGTGTGAGAGCGCGTGGTGGCGCGTGAGCCACTCCTGTGGCGCGTGGATGGCGCGTGAAAATCTGTGAGGCCCGTATTGGTCATGTCTGTATCGGTTTGCTTCGGTAATTCCGATCCGTCATGGTTAAAAGTCTAATCCTTTGTGCAAAATATTTTAATCGACCACGATAAATTTGTTTTATCATATAAACTTTGTGTTTATGAAAATGAATATCTTTGTGATGTTTATTTTAGTCAATGTAACTTTGTGTTTCATTGTATTGATTTTTTCTTGTATTTGTTGCAAAAAAAATCATGGCGATTATTCGAAGAATTGCAAAAGTGATTACGACACCCACAGACCGGGAGATGATATTAGACATGTTGATGGAAATGGATAAATATCGAATGAGTGAAAGCGATGATATGATTTCGCATATCATCACTTTCAATAACATGTTACAGGAGTCTATCTGGGCAGGTAATTGGATAGGATAGCCGAATAGATTCAGATTACTGAGAAACACTCTCCCCAAGATATGGCAAAAACAATTTACTCGTATTTGGATATTAGTAAAATGTGAAGAAAAACATGTTCCTTATAATAAAGCCATTGAGAGGTTAGCGGTTCAGTATCTACGGCATAAGGCAAATAATAATATTTTTCCTTCGATGTCCCTGAAACGTTGTAAGGATCCTAAATTTGCTATAGGTTTTCCATGGCTGTCCAAGATCAATTACGAGTTACCCAAAGAGTTTGAGGATTCGTATCCAAAAACATATATGAGTTGAGACTCTACAACTGGGAAAATTATTGTCGTAAAATATTAATTTCTTTCATGTTATTTCTGTGTGTAATGATGTGTTATTTTACGGCATGTAAATATTGTATTTATATATATGAATGTTTAATGTTGAATTTAATTTATGTAATTAAATCAATGATTGTCATGTACAATAGTCGCATGATTAAGATGTTCTAAGAATTTATGTAATTTTTAGAAAATGATTTTACATGATTGATTATGTTGATAATATTTTTACATTGGGTAATTGGATGATGATTGGACACATAGTGGCCTTTTGACTCTAACCCCATTGAAGAATTTTATTAAACATAATTCGTTTCATGATAAAATAAACAAAAGTATTAACACAATTGTGCATGAATGTCTGTAGAAACTTTGTGTTTTTTAATGGCTTCCGCAACAAAGAACATTATTGCTGAACTCAACAAGGGTGAGAAACTGAATGGCGATAATTATGAAATTTGGAGCATGAAAATCCAATATGTGCTAGAAGAACAAGAGGTTCTTGAAACTTTGAAAATAAGCATGGATGAACCTGAACAGGGCACTACGGCCCAACACAGGCGAGACCGAGAGGCTTATGAGGCCTGAAAGAAAAAGAATTCCATTGCCCGCATTACGTTGCTGAGCAGTATGGATAATGACCTAATGAAAGAGTTCAGGAAATATGACATGGCTAAGGACATGTGGTCCACACTAGCTGAAAAGTTTGGTAGTACCTCAATAACCAAACTCAGGTCACTGACAATCAAGTTTGACACATACAAGAAACGTCCTGAGTTCACTATGTCAAAACACTTGAGGCAAATGTCAAACATGAATACTGAACTGGCAGATGTTGGACATGTTCTTACAGATGAACAGAAAGTCCAAGCGGTCATTCGTTCTCTTCCAAATAGCTGGGAGCATATGAAGATGCATTTGACCCACAATGAGAGCATCAAAACCTTTGATGATGCCAAACGTCACCTTGAATTAGAAAGCGACCGCCTTGCGGCTGCTAAGTCAAATGCTGAAGTGTATATGACAGAAACTAGCAAACCCTGGGGTTTCAAAAAGAAAAGAAAATTTCATGGTGGTAGGTTCCAGTTCGGAAAAGAACAAAATTCTTCTAAGCCAGAAAAGAAAACGAAAACCAATCAACATGGGAAAGGAAAACGTCCTACCAAAAAGAAAAACATGGCAAAGGTTAAATGTTTTAACTGTGGTAAGAAAGGTCATTTTGCTCGTGACTGCACTGAGCCAAAAGGTGAATACCTTTCGTGCAAATTTAAATGAAATATGTGTTTCAAGTTCAATCTTTCTAACTGAATCTAATCCTTTGTGGACTGTAGACTCAGGAGCCACAGACCATGTAGCGAATGATAGAGATGCCTTCGTGGAATTTCGGCGAATTTCACCTGGGGTGAAGTGGATATATGTTGGCAAAAACTCACGGGTTGAAGTCAAAGGCATAGGAACATGCAAGTTAGTCATGCATGATGGAAAAACTTTACTACTACATGATGTATTGTTTGCTCCACAAATTCGTCGAAATTTAGTATCTGTGTTGGTTTTGGTTAATTTAGGTTTCAATTTGAACTTCCATAAATTTGGTGTTGATTTGTACTTAGGTACAATACACTATGGTTCTTGTAATTTTCTGGATGGTTTTATTGTATTAAATGTTGAATGTTTTAATCACAATTTCGGTTTTTCGTTTGTTACTTCATCTGTCAGTAATGATAGTGATGTAACTGTGTGGCATGCTAAACTTGGCCACATTGGCCAGCAAAGAATGAACAGATTAGCCAAAGAAGGCTTTCTGGTAAATATTGAGAAGGTATAATTATCAACCTGTGAATATTGCTTGGCAAGAAAAACTGCGAGAAAACCATTTGGAAAAGGGACTAGAGCAGAATTTCCATTACAATTAATTCATTCAGATATCTGTGGTCCAATGAATGTCAGGGCAAGGCATGAAGCATCTTATTTCATCACATTTATAGATGATTTTACTCGCTTTGGTTATGTCTATTTGATTGCACATAAATCCGAAGCATTAGAATGTTTCAAGAAATTTATGAATTTGACAGAAAATCAATTGGACAAGAAAATTAAAGCACTACGCACTGACCGTGGTCGTGAGTACTTATCTGATCAGTTCAGAGAATTATGTGATGAAAAAGGAATTAGTCGTCAATTGACTACTCCTGCTACTCCTCAACAAAATGGTGTTGCGGAAAGAAGAAATAGAACTCTTCTTGAAATGGTTAGGTCTATGATGGCACAAGCAAATTTGCCTATAACCTATTGGGGTGATGCATTATTAACTGCCACATATGTACTTAACCGAGTGCCATCTAAATCTATGTCCACCACATCATATGAGTTATGGACAGGTCGTAAACCAGATATTCACTTTCTAAAACCTTGGGGTTGTGCGGCTTATGTTCATGTGCGTTCTCACGAACATGGAAAGTTAGGCCCAAGAGGAAAAAAGAGTATCTTCATAAGATATTCTGAACAATCAAAAGGATATGTTTGCATAGGTGAACATGAAAGTGGAGGCGTGACAGAATTTGAATCACGAGATATCACATTTTTAGAAAATGATTTTCCTAAGCAGGGAGAGATAGGTCACGATTTATCTCTATATGAAACTCAGGATCATATGGATCACATGATTGGTGAACACTCGGGTTTACCTAATTCAAGTGGGAGTGATGAGAGAAATTTGAGAAAACATGATGAATCTGTTTCACATGAATCTCAAAATGATGAATTAGTTTCACACGAGTCTCATTTACGTGATCCGAGTGGGAGTGATGTACATAATCCAAGTGGGAGCAATGTGCACAATCCAAATGGGAATAATATCGAAAGTGAGGAATCAGTTCCACCACTAGAATCCCAATTGCGACGTAGTAATCGTATAGGCATTCCTCGACGTCGTTTCGATATCGAAGGAGAAACCTTTATGATTCTACCTCAAGATGATGAAGAACCTAGAAACATAAGAGAGGCTCTTCAGTGTCCTGCTAAGGAAAAATGGATGAAAGCAATGGAAGAAGAGATGAAGTCAATGAGGTCCAACCAAGTTTGGGAATTGGTTGATCTACCCAAAGGACGCAAAGCTGTAAAGAACAAATGGGTTCTTAAAATAAAGCGTAATGCCGATGGCAATATCGAAAGATATAAAGCACGACTTGTGGCAAAAGGGTATACGCAACAGGAAGGAATTGACTATGAAGAGACCTTTTCACCTGTTGTAAGGTTTACCTCAATTCGCTTGATTCTGGCTATAGTAGGAAGTATGGATCTAGAATTACATCAAATGGATGTAAAGACTGCTTTTCTCAATGGAGAACTTGATGAAGAAATCTACATGGAACAACCAGTAGGTTTCATAAAAGAAAATGAAAAGGAGAAAGTATGTAGACTTTTAAAGTCTATATATGGTCTCAAGCAATCGTCTAGACAATGGTATATACGATTCCACAATACAATCATTTCGAATGATTTCACAATGATAGATGAGGATTTATGTGTACACCAAGAGAGATAAAGATAAGTTCATTATCTTATCTTTGTACGTGGATGATATACTTATAGCCGGAAATGATAAGGAGTTTGTAAAACACATTAAAAAATGGTTATCATCTAACTTCGAGATGAAAGATATGGGTGTGAAGCTATATATTCTTGGGGTTAAGATCTTAAGAAATCGTTCAAAGAATTATTATCTCTTTCACATGAGTCATATATAAAGAAAATTCTTGAACGCTTCCAAATGCAGGCTTGCAAACCCATTGATTCTCCTATCACGAAAACTGAAGCTTTGAGTCGTAGATTGTGTCCTGAAACTCCACAGGAAAAGGAAACAAATGAAGAAGTTCCTTATGAAAATGCAGTGGAAGTTTAATGTACGCAATGTTGTTACTAGACCTGATATCTGTTTCGCTGTTGGAATGGTAAGTAGATACCAATCTAATCCAGGGCTAGCACATTGGAAGC